>VZRX01002836.1:600399-613359 GCA_013398075.1 Notiomystis cincta
GCCCCGCGGCAGCGCTGCCTGCGGGCCGTGTACGTGCTGAACGACCCGCCCAAGGCGGGGGCCGGGGCGCGGAGCCCCGAGGCCGGGGCGCGGCAGTGCCTGCTGCGGGCCTGCGAGGCCGAGGGAGCCCAGCTCAGCACCGTCAACTTCGGCGAGCTGGACTTCGGCGAGACGGCGGTGCTGGACGCCTTCTACGACGCGGGTGAGCGGGCTGGGCTGAGGCGGGACGCGGGGCGGGGGCTCCGGCTCGAGCCTGCGCCGCGCCGCCTTCCCGGGTCGTGCGGGGACACTGCCGGCAGCGACGGGGAGCGCTCGGTGAAGGTGGTGCCGGCTGAGGGGGGGAGCGGGGCTCTGGCAGGGGCTGTGGGAACAGGGACATGGGTGCGAAGGGATCCTCACGTAACGCGTCCAGCACGGGGAGGAGGAGGAGGAGGTGTGAGGAGAAAGTTCAGGCTCTTGCAGCAGCTCCTTGTGTCGCCACGGGGTGCATTGCCCCAGCAGGACTGTGGGTCCTGTAGCAGAGCTCCTCCTGGGGTGGTTGGCTAAGAACCCGCTTCCAGCTCCCAGCCTGATGGGGAGCTTAGAGCGAGACACAGCGCGAAGACAGGCTGGCTTCTGATCTGCCTTGGCAAGAGGCTTCCTGTTCACCACGCTAATTCCAGACTGGACAGCGAAATTGGCAGTCAAAGTGATCCTGTATTGCTCTGAAAAAGGGCCCTGACGAAGACTTGTGGGTATTGGCCACCGTATTCAGGTTCCAGCTGGTGACAGATGTCTGGTGGTTCAAAAGGAAGCTGCTGTCCCTTCTCCACTCAAAAACACCTGGCTAGTTTGGCACTTTGGCAGAGAACTGTGAGCTTTTTGAGCACACATTGGAAGCCTCTGAGCCAATAGGTATTATAAACTAATCACGGTGAGTATGTGGACGTATTCCTGGTATGCAGACATACTTTTTTCTCCGGTCTGTATGAGCCAGCATTAGGAAATGCCGTGAATTCACAGACTCCATAGATGGAAAGTACTCTTTAAGTCCATGTTGATGTTCATCTTTCACAAGAACTTTGTTTTGCTTATGAGATGTATTAAAGAATATTTGTTAAAACTTCAGTCTTATTTTAAATTGTTTTGTGATTATGAGTCCATTTCATCCCAATAAATCACCCAAATATTGAGGAACCTCACATCCTTTTTTTGTAGGTTTTTTTTCCCAGTCAGGGGTTTTTGTTATATCTCTGTTAGCATAAATGTAATAAAAAAGGTAATACATTTTTTGTGGTTTTGTAATACACAAACAAAACCTAGCAATTTCTTTTATAGCCCTTCTGAAGGTAAGCATAATCATGTACTCATCAATGAAAATTATTTCTCTTTTTCTACTAATAGTCTATTAATGCATTAGACACACACCTGCTGTGCATTGTACTGAAAGCCTGAAACAGCTATTTAAAAAGTTTTCCTAAATTACTGCATTCTGAAGTGAGTGCCTCTTCTCTAGGAATGTGCCCTAACTTTGCAGACTTTTGCATTCAAGTCATCTTGTCGGACCAAGATCGTTTTATCACTGATTAATACCACTTTGTAGTTGTGAAGTGCCTTTTTACTGGATACACCTTCAAAACTCTTATATTCAGGTTTTGTCAACATGTGTTCATTAAAAACGAATTGAACAGTCTGTAATCAGGAATTGTTCCAAAGAAGACTTTTTAAAAATTGTCTTTTTGTGGATTTCTTTCCAGTAACAACAATTTGAGATCAGCCAGGGGGACGACTTTTTAGTTTGTGTAATGTGTGCCTGGGATTGTTGGCATCTATTCAGCTCTTAAGAAGAGCACCATTAAGAATATATTTTAATCTGAACACTCCTATGGCTGATGATGAACTTTGTGTTAGGCAGCTCTCATGTGTTTACTTTAAAAAGATCTAAAGAAGTTTTATTGCCGCCTGGGTAACATATTAAGCAGGTGATTCCCATACTGAAGATATCTCTTACAGTGTATATTTACTTTCTGTAGCTGTGGGGCAGAACCTTGAAAAGCAGTTCCTCTGCTTTGTAACGAGTGGGAGGTCTCTAGGAGGTGCTTTCCTGTTGCCATCTCTTGCTTTACTAGTGGAACCTTAACCATCTACTAATGCTTAATGACTGAGCAGCAAAGACCATCTCATTGTGAGTAGTATTGATGGCTCTTTGTTAAAAATGTTATCCATTAGCCTTTTTCCCTGACTGTGCCTGAAAGTGTAGCCTTTACTCAGCCATTACACAACCCCCTCCAAATTTATTTACCTTATTATTTACCTTACTTAGTATGTAAGTTTATTTATCTTACTTAGTATGAATCTGTAAGTACCTTTTGTGACAAAATCAGCAAGCTCTGAGGACAAAGCACAATGAAAAACATCAACAGAAGCCTTTCCTGTCTGCAGGCAGGTTTTCTGGGAGATGGTTTTTCAGTAGAACACTGAGAAAAGTGCTGCAAACCCACTTACATTCCACAATCAGAGTATATGTGTGTTTCTCCTTGAGTGTAGCCATTACTGACTTCCCATCATTTGAAATCTTACCATGAAACATGGCTTATGCCTTTAGTTAGATTTTGCAGACCTGCAGGTAATGCAGGATGACCTTGATCTTAAGAATCTCTCAGCTTTCTAAGATTTTGCTTTGCTAAAGGAGAACTACAGCACTTGTGAGAGCAAACTTACAAGTTGTGAAATAAGAACTCGGTAAAAGAAAAATAAGATTTCTTTGCTCAGTGTGTGCTAGAAACAAGCTGTTAGCAAAGTAATTTATGATTTTCAAAAATGGGCAATTATATCTACCTAACAGAGGAGCAACAAGGACCTTTGCATATATTGCCTGTAGAAGAAAGATAGTATTTTTAGACTGAAACTGGGCACAGGGCATTAGTGTGAAGCTTTTTTCCAGAAAATAAAAGCAATTTTCCCTAGGAACAGTGAGCCTAGGAGCTAACTGAGAATTTTTAGAATTCTTCAGAATTATCCCATGAAGAAAATCAAACTATAGGTACTGTAGTGCAATCATAAACAGCTTGAGAGACACAGTGAGAAGGTAAGTGTGACTTGGCCAGTGATGTTACAGGCAGTGATTCATAGCTGCAAAGGACCTTCCTGTTGTGAATGTCCAAGTCAAATGTCTGACCTGTACCTCTGGAAGGGTGATGTTATATAGAAAAAACGCAGCTTTTCCTTGTCTGCTCAAAACTTTATCAAATCTTCGTGCCTGAAGTGCAAACCATAGGGTTTGGCTACATTGTTAAGTGAAGGAGTGTACAAAGTACAGTTATACAGGTTTTGGGTGTTCCCATTTTGGTTTATGAAATCCTGTCTCTGTAGCTGATCATACTTTTCCCTCATGAGGGATGTGAAGCAATCTCTTTTGAGGCTTGGAATATTTCTTTGACGATTTGACCACACTATGTAGAAATTATACAATCAGCAGGATGAAAATCAGCTGAAAGGAAGACAAGCTAGAGAGAGACTGGTGTACTGAGAAATAGAGCTAAATGGTGACCTGAGATCAATGAGTATTCCTCTGACAATCCAGGAAACTGTCAGAAAATTTGTGAGGATGGGGAATATTCTGAAGTCCGTTTCTGCTGTTTTGCTATATATGAACTTCTCTAACCGATATCCTGTGTGATAAGGCAGCCCCAAAATGCATGATCTGATACCTGTTCTTGCAGACCTGTTTTCATCCAGAGCCAAGACTTGGGAGTGAGCCCAGAGACTGAAACATGGGTCCTCCTTACTTAGGTACCATAGTTGAACCACTCTTAACATAACCCTAGTGTGTTGTCCTTGAAACTCTTTTTCTTCATGTTATGCTGTGAAAGCAGAATGAGGAAATATATTTGCTGGATCCTAACTTTTAGGCTCTGGCACCTGCTGCAGGAATCACTGTTGCCTGTCCCCCAGCTGCCTGCCCTGAAACCCTCTGCCCTCAGAAGGCCAGTGCCTCCACTTCAGAATTGGCAGGGATGCTTCAACTTCTTCAGCATGAAGGCTGAGTGTATCAGTAAACACTTGTCACTGGTTTAGGATAATATAAGTGTGGTAACTGGTGTAGCTTAGCTTCTCTTGCTGACTGCCACAGGGAGTGCAGTCTGACAGGAATGACACTTGAGGACAATGACTTCCTAAACAAACTTCATCAGACCTTCCTGCTGTAGTTAATCTTTGCCCCTGAGTGTGACAGTGAGCAGTGATGGAGTTAAGGGTTAGAGCTCTGATGCTTACTTCAGCAGGCAGGGTTTGCTGTTTTTCTGAGGAACACTTAAAATCTTTCCTTTCTTTTCCCCTGCAGCTCACTCAATGGCTAGGGGTGTATTTGCTTTAAATCCTAAGAGATATATATACCACAGAATACAAAAATATGAAGAGAAACAAACCAACCATCTTCAAAACAGGAAGGTGGTGGATGCGAGGCTGGGCTGGATATTGTGCTGCTTTAGTACAGCAGCAGAGCTGTTGGGACATGATCTTTTATCTCTGTTTGGTGCTGCACTTCTAGAGTGACTTCAGGTGTCTCCAGCAAAGCTCTGCATTGAGACATCAAACCAAATATTCTGATAACAAACCCTGTAATATACAAGTATGGTAGTCTTTTTTATATCCAAGTGTGTGAGGTTGGTTTTAAATGACAGTAACAAGCCTGATACAATCCATCAAGTCTATATGTTATTGTCATAAAACAGTTTGGGTTGGCAGGGACTTTAAAGATCATCCAATTTCAACCCCTCTGACATGGGCAGAGACACCTTCCACTAAACCAGGCTTGCTCAAAGCCCTGTCCAGATTGGTTTTGAACACTTCTCACAATGGGGTATACACAACCTCTCTGTGATACCTATTTCAGTGTCTTACTATCCTCACAGTAATCCAAATCAGCCCTCTTTCATCTTAAAGCCATTCCCCCTTGCCCTATTACTACAGGCTTTTGTAGAAGGACCCTCTCCAGCCCTCTTGTGTAGCCCCCTTTAGGTATTGGAAGATGCAATAAGGTCTCCCTGAGCCTGCTCTTCTCCAGGCTAAACAGCCCCAGCTCTCTCAGCCCATCTTCCTGGGAGAGGTGCTCCAGCCCTCTGATCACCTTCATAGTACTCCTCTTGAACCTCCCAAACAGGTCCCCACCCTTCTGATGCTGGAAACCCCAGAGCTGGATGCAGCACTCCAGGTGAGGTCTCACAAAAGCAGAGTAGACAGAGAGAATCCCCTCCCTCAATCAGTGTGTGCTGGCCACACTGCTCTTGGTGAAATATAGGACACAGCTGAGTCAATGATCTCAGAGGTCTTTTCCAACCTAATTAATCGATTGGTTGATTGATTCTGTGATTTATGCGCCTTCATCTTCCTTAGATGGTTTCAAACCTCATGTTCTACAGTGGGGAGATCTTCATTCTCCCAGTTCCTGTCTTTGCCTTCTGTGACTTTGGTGGTGTGGCTGGAGCACCTGCCAGTGAAGACCAAAAGAATTAATGAGTACCTCAGTGTTTCCCCTGTCCCGGGTAACCAGGTGTCCTGCTTTCTTCTGGAGAGAGCCCATGTTTTCCTGTGTCTTCCTTTTATCATCAACATACTATAGAAGCTTTTCTTGTTGCCCTTGATGTCCCTGGCCAGATTTAATTCTGTCAGGGCTCTAGCTTTCCTAACCTGATCCCTGGCTGCTTGGGCAATTTCTCTGTATTCCTCCCATGCTATCTGTCCTTGCTTCACCCCTCCATAGGCTTTGTTTTTGTCTTATGATACATCTCAGGTGCTGTGACATGTGATGCATTCAAGAGGTGTATTTTGCTTTTATGATATTAGCTGGGGTCAATTTCCAACATTTCTTTCAAAAATGTTTATTTGCATTCAGAGATTTGCATGTTTTTGTTTAACAGTGGAGACCATTATTTTCATCATTAGAACCATAGAAAGGTTAGGGCTGGAAGGACCTTAAAGATCACCTAGTTCTACCCTGCCCTGCCATGTGCAGGGATGCTATTCACTAGATCAGGTTGCTCAAGGCCCTGTCCAGCCTCTGAACACTTTAGGGGTGGAGTATCCTCAGCTTCTCTGAACAACCTATTCTAGTGCCTCACCACCCCCAAGAAAAGAATTTCTTTGTAACCTCTAACTTAAACCTGCCCTTTTTCAGTTTAAAAACATTGCCCCTTGTCCTGTCCATAGCAGCCAACATATCCCAAGTCTGTTACCTGTGAAAAACGGCTTTAAGTCAACCCTTTTGTTTTCCCTGTGTGTAACCCTGAAAGGCTTCACTTTGGTTCATCTTGCATATGTTCTGTGAAGTAGCTCCTTTAATGTCAGCTGAACAGGCTTGGAAACCTGCAAATACATAAACATAAGTTAGGTGGAATTAATTAACTTTTCTGTGGTGTATTGCTGTGGGCCAAGTGCAAAATCAGAGCTGTATTCAAAGGAAGATACTAAGAACAAAAAGAAGAAATAGAGAATCTGTCTCTGTTGGAGAGAGATTCTGTTTCATTACTTCTCCTTTTGGAACATCTCTTTTTAGTTGTGATGAGTCATATGGAAAGACATACCAAGAATCCAAAGCCACTGGGTCCTACTTTTTAATGAAGTTTCGAATTAAGTTGTTTTCATTTCTAAAATCCTGATTGTAGCCTGCAAATTTGGACTTCTTCCATTGTTCCAAGGTGAGATTATGAATAGATGCATGTACTGTCTATGTGAAGTGACTCATTTCTGTGCCATGACTTTAGGATAAAAGAAAAAGTAAAAAGAATACAGTTCTTTTCTTGCAGGCTTCCTGTGCATGAAACTTTCTTGCATGAGCAAACCCCAACAAAACCATATCACAACCCACCCTATAGCTGTCCATTTTTTCTTCTTGTCTTTCTTTCCTCCTGAGTTTAAATACTAAATTTGAGAAGGCTCCTCAGAATTTGACTGTGAACTCTGTGTGACTGGGTTTTGTAGCCAGAAGCATGTCAGATGATTTCTAGGTGTTGAATCAGCTAACAAGGAATCATCTCTCTGTATACAACATAAATGCTGCATTTCTGTTTTGTTTTAACTTACTCTGCAAGTAATATTTTTCACTGTGTGATTGTAAGTCTTGTTGAGTCTCACTAAATAGACTTAGAAGCTTTTACACCCATTACAATCATTTTAAATTACTTCAAAAATTTGAACATATAGGATTACTCTGAAGAGAGGAACTACTGCACCTATTGAACTGTGTTAGTTCTAAAGACCAATTATTATCACATGGCCCTTGAAAACACTGAAGTTAAAGTGGGTTTTGGTTGTTTGTTTTTAATATAGTTTAATTTTTTTTTTAAATAAAACTTACAGCATTTTCTGGCATTCTTTATCAGCGAATGTTGTTCTGATACATTTTTTTCCTCTGATAGGAGGAAAGAACTGTGCTGGTTGTGCATACCAGTCTGCAAATTCTAAAGGTCAATTTTTATTTTTTTAAGAATTATATGCATACATATTTTTCATGTAGTTCCTAAGTTGCTCTGAAGGAATCTACTGTGCCATTTGACTGTGAGATGCTGGCAAGCAGATCTCCAGTTCTGCCTTTTTGCATTTCAAGTTGACTTTCAGTGACTCCCAGCCACTCATCTTCTTTGCAGTGATTGCATACTTGTTCAGTCTTGCTGTGCTGTGTGTAGCATATTCTTCGTAGGCTTAAGAACTGTTTTTCATAGACCTGAAGTCACAAAATTAGGTTAAAGAAAAATAAAGGAAGTGTTTGCTTATGTGGGTTAATTACATTGCTTTAATTTCCATTCTCCCATAAAACAGACAAATTATGGTAGATATGTGGTAGCTCATATTATGTTCTGCAGTCATGCTCTTCTTTTTATCAGTGTAATCATACATTGCTTTTTTAATTGCTAAATTACAGTTGCACATACTAGTTAAAAAGTAACTAGTGTTCCTGGCTTGCCTTGAGGTAAAGCTCTTCTGATGTGTAAGGACTTGTGCAAAACCTAGTTGAGAACTCAAGGTGTTTTGGTTTCCTCAAGATGGACTTCTGTCAGAGTAGTCGACAGAAGGCTCTTGGCCAGGAACAAGAAGTAGGATACAGTGATTATGTGCATGACTATTATTTGATTTATTGCTAATTCAATGTTTAAATACTGCTGTAATGTAGTATGTAATAACTCTGTCATCTATAAAACAGATAAGAATGCACTAGTGTCATGGTCTCTCCAGTTGTGAGCTTCAGTGAGACCCCTGTCCTTTCTAAACTCAGAAAAGTTTAGGTGTGGCTAGGTCCACCTAGTCTCAGATTTGGTCAATAGTTAATGTCTAAAGGCTTATAACATAAGCAGGTTTGGCTAGAAAAGTACAGGTTAACAGCCTTTAACCTTGGAGGATTCACCATTCCAAAGCAACCAAAGCGCCTTAGGATTTTATCTCCACATGTAGATGTTAGTGTTTTTCACTCACCTGTCAAAAAGCAATGTTTCCCATCTTTAGGCTGCAGGCTTCCATGCCGGGAGGGGGCTCCACCTGGAAACTGTTTTCAATACCAGGAGACCAGTTGGCCCAGTCTGCCAGCATTTTATACCTTATGCAGGCCAACATGCACCAAAGTCAATCCTGATTATATTGGCTCCCCATCTCTGAAGTGCATTAATTATGCATTCAGACAGTTCCTCCTGCAATACTCACCTGATGTTCCAATCCTAGGACAAGCCTCATTGCCATCAGGAACTGCACAAAGGGGGAGGCTGTGTGGGGCTGTGTTTGGAGGACACATGCAATGACCCAGCTATTTTTAGTCAGCATCACAAGCCTAAATTCAAATTCTGGCTGCAAACCTGTGTTCTGGAGATAGTCAGGGCATGCTGGTACTTCCTTGTATGTGGAGGAGCAGCTGCAGGGGTGTTAGATGGCTGAAATTTGGCAGTTCAGATGGGTGTAGGGTCTTTCTTAGGAGGGCCTCAATGTGGTTTGCCACTTGCAGGTGAAATCTCCGAACACAGTAGGCTCTGTTTGCCATGCACTTCAGGAGGGCTGTGAATTGCTTTAGCCTCAGGCTACCTTTGAACAGCAACAGGGGTGCCTGAGGCTGAGCCAAGAGAGGGCTTGCAGCTGTTGCTTTATCCTGCGCCCTGGCAAGGCTGGATATAAACAGCGGAGCTCCTGTCTCGGCTGAGGTTAGGGGGATTCAAGGGGCAGCCAATGGGTCAAAAGTGTCTCACAGGATAATTTCACCCAGCCTGTCTTCTTTCAGAAGTGCTGCAAATACCTTCACCTTTTTCTGGGAGGTTGGGCTGGTTATAGAAACATGCCAGGAGCAAAAATTGCATCACTGTAGTCTGCAAGGAGGAGACACAAATTCTGACACAAGTACTGGATCTCTGTGTCATGGGAAACCACTCGAGCTTTTTTTATCCTTCATAGTACTCAGCCTGAAGAGGTCAATGATTCTGCTGTGGTGTTCAAGGTGGTAGAACTGAAACTTCTCAGATATTCTTTGGTAATGCTTCAGAGCATTTAAAGTTTTGTTTAAATCAGTAGTTCAACACCTGTTATGTCTTGGAGTGCAAAGCCCAATGGGATTCACAACTTTAAAACATTTATTTTTACAGCTTTTATTACACTGAAAGTATGTGATCCTAGCCTTGGTTAGCATAACCTTTCTTTAACTGGAGTGGGCTCCAATGGCAGGCAGAAATCTGAAATGTAAGGAAACAGTAATGGCACTGTTAGGACTACATCCCTAGCCTTCTCCTGATGTGGGATGGAATAGCTAAATCCAGCAGTAAGGGAAGTACTCCAGTTTATCATAGCAGAACTTGGGCACATGTAGTTGTGTTTATTCTAGTATATACTTCTTTTATGTTTAAATTATGTTTTAAAAACCTTCAGTATCTATTTAAAGCAAACCACAAGGAGAATAATCTCGAAGGGCTTTTGTAATCCTGTTTCAGTATAATCTTTTTTGTTTCATTTTGTATCATGTTATGGTGAGAAGTGTATGGATTCTCTCCATTTTGTGGGGGGGTTTTTCTGCTCGAGGAAACATGCCTTCATGCACAGAACTGTAGCTCAACCACTGGTAGTTGTGGGTCTCTCAACAATTTGAAAGTGTTTATCACATGATTTCTAAAGCTTTTGAAGTGTATGCCAAAAAGGCATTAGTTCTGGAAAACAAACAAACTTCCATGTAAATCAGCATGATAATGAACTTTCTCCAAAATGCTTCAGTTCCCTGCTGGTGTCAGCAGTGCTTTCCATGAATTGTGGTAATTTGATGCCTCCAGACAAGTCAAAAACATTGGTAGATTCTATGAAACTGATTGTTGGGAAAATAACAGGGAAATTACTTTTTGAAACTTGGGGTAGTGAATTATTTGCCATTTGATTGCTGTCCTTTCTCCCTCCTTCCCTTTAAATTTGTTACAACTATTTAGCAGCTAGATCAGCCGTAAGAAATTGTGCTCAATCAGGTGTCTTTGCCTTAATCACAGAAACACTGCAGGTGTTTTCTATTGCAGGGAAATATCTGCCCATGATAATTTCACTCAGGTGAAAGCTAGCTGCATCAACTCTACTGTTGCTGCCTTTCACTCAGAAGCTAAAGAAAGAAATTTCTTTCTGCTAATTTGTGTGTTGAGAGAGACATTCGTTGTTAGTTTTGCCTTTGATTGGAGAGTGACAAGGTGAAACTGGAGTTGGGAACTGGTAAATGAAAACAGTACAAGGCTGTATTCTATCTGTATGTTGCTTTCTAACAGTGCTAGACCAGTCATCGCTGTTGTGCTAATCTTAGCAGATAATAAAAATTTGCAGGAGAAAAGCTAATGTTTACAATGGTGTTACTGTTTGTTACTGGGCTGCTTTACTTAGCAGAGCCTCTGTGTGCACAATCCTGTTTCACACAGAAACTGTCAGCTTTTATCAGCAGCAGCTTCTGCCTTCTGTGGAACTGAGATACTTGTTTCAGATATTTTCTTTGCCAATGGATGTTTGGCATGCTTCAGTCTTCTTAAACCTAGTTTGAAAAGAGGACATGATTACCAAGCTCAAAGACAGGCACTGTGTTTCTACTACAGCAGTTTATGGGGTTACAGATAACTGACGAGTTATGGGTGGTTGTCAGCTGGAGAAAGTATCCAAACCAGAACGAAGTCTGGAAATGATTGAGATTGATTTCTTGTTTTCATGGTAATTAAGTTATGGAACTAATAAACATAGCTTTTTGCTTATTAAAATAACAAAATTAGTTAAGTCTTCTATTGTTTTGGGAAAAACAGAAACTGACTTGACTTTCTGGCTAGTGATAAGTCAAAAAAGAATGCTTGATTATTTTTTGTTATTTTTTTTACCCTTTAATGCCTCTTCAGATTCCTGGTTTGCAGTATCGCCTCTATGATGGTATAGTACAAATTCTGATAAGAATAACAAGTTAATTTCCATAATTTTTGGTATTTTGGACAATTTTAAAGATGAATATTCAGAATTTAGCATCTTAAATCTAAACTTTCCTGCATACTCTTCCATGGCAAGGTACAGATTAGCCTGGGGATGTTGGTGGATGAGAAACTTGACATGGCTCAGCACCCCAGAGAGCCAACTGCCCCCTGGGCTGCATCCAAAGCAGCAGGGAGAGGGAGGGGATTCTCTCCCTCTGCTATGATGAGACCGCACCTGCAGCTCTGGGGGCCCCAACATTGGAGGGATGGACCTGTTGGAGCAAGTCCAGAGGAGGCTGTGAAGATGATCAGAGGGCTGGAGCACCTCTCCCATGAAGACAGGCTGAGAGGGTTGGGGCTGTTTAGGCTGGAAAAGAGAAGGCTCTGGGGAGACCTTACAAGCACCTTGCAGTATCTAAAGAGAGCTACAGGAGAGCTGGAGAGGGACCTTTTACAAAGGCCTGTAGATAGGCCAAGGGGGAATGGCTTTAAACTAAAACAGGGCAGGTTTGGATTTGATGTAAGGAAGAAATTCTTTACTGTGAGAGTGGCAAGATGCTGGCACAGGCTACCCAGAGGGGCCATGGGTGATCCATCCCTGGAAGTGTTCAGGTTGGATGGGGCCTTGAGGAAGCTGGACTAGTGGAAGGTGTCTCTGCCCATGTCAGAGGGGTTAAAACTGAATGATCTTTAAGGTCCTTTCCAACCTAAACCATTCCATGATTTTGAGCTGATGCCTCCTGCTAAATGCTGGAGACCATGTTTAGAGGTTTGTTGCAAAATCCCAATATCCTGTGATTCCTTGTGTCTGAATGATCATTTGGAAGTACTAATATTCCTCAGACTCTATAGAAATCTTAGGGAATAGGTTCCATTGTGATAATAAACTATCTGTGTTCATGCTTAATACTCTCTGTCTACATGCTGGAAGTATGCTGTATTTACAGGATAGCTAAAGACTAAGTAGATAATGGCTATGACTTTAGCTTCTACTAAAATTCTGGATTTTATTGATCTCTACATAATGTCTTGAAATAGATTTCTCTCATTTTTTAATGAGAGCTGCCCTTTTTTTAAATTACAGCATTGAGTGGTACATAAGGATTTTTTCAGTAGCACATGCAGTCTTTTAGACTGGCACATCAAGCTTGTACTGTTTACAGGAAAGATAAAAGTAGCAGAGTGAATCCACATCTGCCCAGCATCCATAACAGTGTATCAAGGACTCTGTATCTGTATGTGAGTGCAGTCCCTTGGCTCGAAGAGGATGCCCTGGCTTTAGGTAAACTTTATCTGCATTTACACTTTAATAATACTGCCTTTCCTCCAGTAACATTTTTTCTGTGCATAACTTACTGTCCTTTATGTGGCTCCTAAATGACAGTATGGGAGCCCATCAACATACAGAGAAAATCTGTAATAAAGTTATGAGGTAGGATACCTCAGTTTGGTACCTAAAAATTCACAGTGCTAATGATGAAGATGTCTCTTGATATTTGTTTTTAAGAAACATATTTGGAAAAAAAAAAAAAAAGAAATT
>VZRX01002836.1:613486-695587 GCA_013398075.1 Notiomystis cincta
TATTTTTTTTTAATAAAAAGACTTGGAAAAAAAAAAAAAAAAAGAAATTCAGACTAAGAAAGTCTCACCTGATTTTATATGCTATAGTTTAATTCATAAAGAAAGGAATAAAAGTCTTAGTTTAACCCAGACTTATGAGCTTTAGTGTACTGAAATATTTTTCTTTCTACTTTAGTTCCTTCTATTTTGATTACTTTTCTTATGTCTTATATTTCTTTGAGAAGAAGGTAAAGATCAGCATAATTTTACTTTTCCAATTTTTTTTATATAGGTTGTTGGCCGCTGTGTGACCTGTGGGAGATGTGCAGATTTAGCAGGTTTTTTATGTTCCACAGCCAAGGTATTCAACATTAAATGATGTGTGATTCTCAAATGGTTTAGTTTGGATAGATGTCTAAAAGGTTGAAGCTTATCTAACCTCCTTGGCCTAAAAATTGATTTGACTGCAGCTGAGGAGAAAGGGACAACCTTCCTTGTTGAATTTCATACTCTTTTATTTCACTTAGGCCAGGTTATCCAGTTATGTAACATTTTGTTTTCCTATACTTCATTCCCTTTGATTGCATTTGATGATCTAATGTAGGAAGTGCAGAGGTGCAGGACAAGTTAAATAAAGTTCACCTTTCTCATTCCACACACTCACGCCTCCCTCCAGTTAACAGGCCAGGTTCAAATTAGGTTCAGGCTTGGGGTGTTTCTTTCTGTGTGCTCCCAGCTGGCTGGCTCCACTCTAGTGCACTGCAGTGGAAATGGTCTCATGTGAGCCTTGGCACACTGCTAGTGCAGCAGGCAAGTGGGAACTGCCTGCTCTTGATTTACTCTGCTGGTTCTTTTCTTCTCTGATACTAAACAGGGCAGAAGAATGTCCTATAGAATTAGTAGGTTCTTTGGCTCATCGAAAAAATTTGGGAAACAGTGTTATTCTTAATGGTTTCGCAAAGTGAAAAGTGTGTATGATGTGAGACAGTTACTCATTATGTCTGTCTATATAAAAATTTTTAATGTACTGAGAGTATATAAACAGAGAAAATTATTGAACAGGTGTCTTCAGATCATCTGTGACTGGCAAGTGGCTTTTTTTTTAGTGTTCTGGATATACAGATTTAAAGCAAGAAATGAGCAACTTCTAGAATCTTCATTTGCCTAACATCTGTGAACAATAAAAAAAAGGAGACAAATGTGGATTATTTAAATACTCTTTGAGAAGTTTAAAATGCTACTTCTTTACTATTCATTTGAATATAAAGGTTGAATGAAAGATGGAAATACCTGTCTTTTTGAGGTATGAATCAGACATACTGATTGTTCTGTAGATGCTTAGCTGTTTTGCAGATGCTGAATCAGAGACTATTCAAGTTCCAACTCATACCAAGGTACAGTAGGATGATAGAAGTGAATCACTTAGGTAAAATATTAGGAATTTTCTTCTCTCTAAAGGCATTTGGTTTATTACAAAGTACCTTTAAAATGAGGGCTTTGTTTTGCAAAGTCTCTGTTTCAGTGGGGTATTTTTTTTTTCCTTCTGAAACTCAGAATCTTAATAATTGCATGGTCAACAAGCTGAAATCCCAGTTTATGTGACTAGGGTAGCATACACAGCAGCTGTGGGGTAGGAAGAAGCAGGTATGGAATTCAGTTTCACAGGCAAGCATTCAGCTGCTTAAGCCACGATAATGCCCTTTTTATTCCTGCAATGTTGTCAGCCTCTGCCGTGGTGTCCTTGCTTCACTCAGCAGCCACCGAGGCTGATGGGGACTGCTCTGTTCCCCACCTGCCCACAGTCCCTTGTCTGCTGTGAGCTGTTATCATGGGGTAAACATCACACAGCCACTCACTCCCTCACCAGCAGGGTTGGAGGGAGAACTGGAAGAGTAAAAGTGAAACAACTTGTGGGTTGAGAAAAGGACAGTTCAATGTAAGGCAAAAGCTGCATGTGGTGTGTGAAGTATTGGACACCAAGGCCAGCTCAGGCTGGGTCACTGCTGCACTTGCACACCTTGTAAGGCTTCTCCTCCAGTGCTTCCTGCTATAAGCAATTTTTATGACATGCATCTCAAACTGTGTTTGCAACCACGCAAAGGCGTTTCAATTAAAATCTGCACCCCTGCTCCCTTTGGGCCAGACTATAGGGTTTAAAATGGCAATGAAAAAAAAAAAAAGTAAAATTGACTCTACTGCAGCCAAAACCAGCAGAGCTGTGTTTAAGAAAGTTTCTTAGAATTTTAAGATTCTCCAGTGTATTTTAACAATAGTTAGGTAGCCAGTATCACTACCTATCTTTCTATCAGTCTGAAATAGAGTATTTCACAGTGTATATAAAGGAAGGATTGTTTATCCTGAAACTTGTAGTGATTAATAGTTTTTGCTTTTTACACTGTACATGGTCAAGTGATTGATGTCAACCAGAAATAGCAAATTGCTTTAATTTGTCTTTTTTTCCCCATTTTACTTCTGGTGGTTGTATGTTTACAAGGTTTAAGTAACAGTCATTTTAAATGCGAGTACTTCGTTTTGGCACTCGTGAAATATGATTATAATACAGTGTGGATGATTATAAGAGGTGTGTGCTATCTCAGCCTAGAGTCTATTTTACTACTTACAGAATTGGATTTTTTAGTTACAGTTGCAAATGTATTTTGTTATACAATATGTAAAGAGTGAGGTTTTCCTGAAATGAAGTTTTTGAGCTTTATTTCTTTCAATTGTTGTAAAGTTTAACAGTTTCTTAAAGTACTTTTCCAAGATGATAGTGTAAAGCTGGTAGCTGATACCACTGACAGGATTGATTAGCTACAGTGACAGAGCTTCTGTCTGCTAGCTCTGAGATAGCCAGAAATTGCCAAGTTAAATATAGACTGAGGGATAAGGGGAGAACAGGATGGTGGGAGAAACACCCAGAGACAATGGATCATATGAAAGAGGTAGGAGGTGCATGCAGCCATAAGCATTCATCTGCCTGAGCCATGAAACCACTGAAAAGGCTAAGATCCATATCATGAGAGCTCTCTCACTTCTTAACCTGGGAGTTTGAACAGTGTAATTTTACAAAGAAATGGTATAAATATTGATCTCTTGTGCATGTCACAATTTTTAATTCATTTATTACCAGTTTGTAGACCTTGGGAGGATCCATCTGATATGATTGTGGTTAGTAACTAAAGATCTGTGACTGTGGTCCCAGAATGGGTAAATTTTTACAATCCTTCCTCAAGGAAGGGAGGCTGTGTAAAGGGGTTTGTGCTGTGTGAGTTTCCAGAGACAGTGTGTGCTGGCATTCTCTCTTTAACTTCGACCTCTCACACTACTGTGAGTTAACTCCCTCAGACTTAAGGTTGCATTGTTCTTGGGACCTCACAAGCTATGGTATGAAAGGAAAAAAATAAAACAAAATAGAAGGTAAAGTCTATTACCTGATTTGATATGAATGACTTTGTCATGCAGAATAATGTAATGCTTATATTTGGCTTGAAGGTATTTTTGCTGAAAATTTAACTTGTGTATAAACTTTGTCCATAGGCTGGGAGGTTACAGTCAATGCTTTGATGTAATTAAACAGTCAGGTTATATGAGCAGAAGAAAAGACCCTGGGCTGAGATAGTACATACAAAAACACCTCTTAAAGAACAGTCATCCCCATAGTTGTATAATACTGAGTGCCAAAACAAACAACATTGTAAACTGGGACTCACAAATGAACTCCCAATTTATGGAAAACTCGAGCAAGACTTTTAGGTGTTTGAGAGATCCCTGGAAATCTTAGGTGAGTGTTTGAATTGTGACAGTCCTTTCTATTTCACAGGTAGAAGAGAGAATGTGAGTAAAGTACTGATGAGAAAATCTGTAGTCCTTCTCTTTTGGCCATTTTGTTGGTTAACTGGTGGGAACATGTCCAGGGAAACATCTGCTGAGATTATATAATTCTTGACTGAAATACCTTAATGTTCAATGAAATTCTTCAAAGCAGAGCTGTGAGGCTCTGTCGTGGCACTGAGCACCTTCAGTGTGGGTATCTGCAGTTGCTTGGACTCCCCTTGTAGGTAGTGGAGAGCAGCAGGCACTTCTGGGCTGCAGTTCTCCTGAAGTTGGCTTCTGACAGAGCAGAGGAATGGGGCTCTAAAAGTGCTTTTCTCTCTCTGTGTTGACAATGAAGGCAGTGATGACAGGCTCATCTGAGACCAGCATCTCCCTTGTGACTCTGACCAACACACTGCTGATAACTCAGCTTTGGAATAAGCAGCATTTCGTGAGGCCAAGAGCAGTTTCTTTCAGACAGCCTCACCCATCTGACAAATTTCTCATTTGGTGTTTGAAAAGAGTAGGTCTCCTTAATTTGGCATGGGAGGATGTTTAACAGTGCCCAGAAAAATAAGTTCCTCAATACAGTCTCAAAATCGCTTGAGTTAGTTTTAATTAAATCTCTTAAAAAGAAAAAAGAAACAAACAAACCCCAACAATCTGAAGCAAAGACTGGCAAAGTTAGAAAGGACTGAAAGCAAACTTTGTCATGGAAAACATTAAGCAATTTCTAAGCCTAGGCATGCACTGTTTACAGTGAATTATATATTTCCCAACTTCTGCAAGTCAATATTTCAAGACAAGTTCTTTGAGGATTAGTCCTTGTTTCCTTCTTTTCCTAAACTGCCAACTGTTAAAAAAACAAAAGACAAAAAAATTCACAAATTATGCTGTCTTCTGAGAGAGAGGTTATTTTCAGGTGTTTCCAGTCATATAGTGTTTTTCTTCATACATGTTCAAAAGCATTAAAAACACATTTTGAGCTTGGATGCCCTCTGTATTACATTAACTGCGTTACTTTTCTTCACATGCCAGTTCTTGTGGGTGCTGGTTGTATTCTGATTTGGCAAATTAAAAAATAATAAGCATAGGCATGCTCTTGGCACAATTTTTGCTTTTCTGGAATTGCCCTGTTATTTTAATACAGTGTCTTGCCTTGTTTAAAAAACTTAGTTTTGCTGTGAATTTAATTGTATTTAAGTATCCAAAATGTTTCTTAAGGCTTTTGCTGTCAAAGGGTTTTGGAAGAGTCCTTGCTTCCATTTAACAAAATAGTTCCTAATATGCAATTTCAGGGCAAAGAATTAAATTCAGATAACATATCTAATGAATTAGAGAATCCCAACACGTGAAAATAAATGAGAACTTAGCTTACAGATCAGTTCCTAGAACTGGCAGTGTTGCTCACCTGATGTAGTTTGTTCTGTTCATTTCAACTAAAGTGCAGTTTCTTGGGTGATGTAATTTTTGGAACAGATATTTAGATATTAAGGAATATGTATTAGTTATAAATATGGCACAAATACTTTGTTGTGGTTTAGAAGAATGAGTAGTTTCAGATACTTGTTTCTCCTGAGTTGCAATAAATGCCACTGAAGCATGAAAAATATGTTCTAGTTCTATTTTTAGAGTGTGTTCCATGTACCAGAGGAGAGATGAAAGATGGAGTATTTGTAAAGTAACACCACAGCACTAACATGATTACTGGCTGCAATGTTGAGTTCTGAATGTAACCCTATCGTGGAGTCCTTTGTATGAAAGGGGGTTTTGTACAGAATTACAAAAGCCAGAGATGAGCCTTGACCCCTCAGTCTTGTCTGTTCTGTTGTTTTGGATGATTGGCTGGTTTTCAGTGTCATCTGAGGGTCGATTTTGCTGGGTAGGAAGTGCCAGTCGATGTTCTTATGTCATACATTGCTAAGATAGCCTAAGACTAAAATTTCCAAATGTTGCCAAAACTAGTATTTGAAATCAAAAGGACAAAAGGTTACAGGTGAGAACTGTTCTCATGAACAAGAAGTTTCTCTCTAGTTACGACTCTACGAAATATTTAAATATTTAAAACAAATGTGGTTTTGGCATTCCTTACCTACATTAAAATGCTGTCAGGCTCTGTGTGCACGGTGCTGTGCTGGTTGCCTTCATCACTAGTTTCACTCCAGCTACATGTGCCTGTTTTTGATACACTGGGTTATTCTGTAGTCTGCTTCTTTGCACTTCACATTTCATCACCTGCAGCATGGCTGCCAAAAAGTGCTCGTTCCTGGGCCATTTCAGGCCACTGAGGGTTCTCCCAGGGCTTTCACTGGAAGCTGTATGAGGCACTTTTGTTACCTATACATGAAAAATAAGTGTTCCAGCTTCCTTACCTCCACTTTCAGACTGTAAGCAGACTGTGAGCACTACAACTTTGCTTGGTGAGTTTTAACCATTCTGGTTGTTTAAAACCTGCGTTATTTCAGCTATTTGCCCTGGGAGCTGAGAGGACTGAGTTTGAGTGTTCCAAAGTTTTCATGTGTGTGGGAAGGAGGAGCTGCCTTGCTGGGCCACATGAAAGGACTTTCTAACAGCCCCCAAATGCTATGGTTAGAAACACATTCAGTTGTCAGCTGTTCCTCCTCCTCTTCCTCCTCCTTTACATGGATGTGTCTGCTTTCTACACAAAGGCCAGCTGGCCCACTTGGCTTAGCACAGCTGTTCCCGGAATTGTCTCCGGAGGTGGGACCTTGCCAGTGATAATGTGTTGTGTGTGAAGTGGAGCAAAGCAATCATTTGAATTGCCACAGTTACTAATGCTTCTGGGTGGTGGAAAGGCTCATCTGAAAAATTTGAAGTGTTTGGGTTTCCTAGTAATAGCAGAGCTCAGGATTTGCCTGGTCCTTTCAGGAAAGACATTTAACAGCAGACTTTCCTTAGTTTGCTGCTGCTTAGATCATACATAGTGCATCTTCAGCACTTGCTGCATTCACATTCACTGAGCAGAGTGCTTTCACAGGAAGGATGTGAAACTGGTTTCCAGAGTAAGATTTGTCACATAGAAAGGAGGAAGTGAAAAAGAAAGGTCTGACTTCCCCCCTGTGTTTGTGGTTCTAAAAATGCTGGCTTTTATAATTGTTAGGCACTATGTGGTTGCCTTCCATACTGCTTAGTGGGAGGAGAAGTGACACGTTTTGGCGTGTGGTGGCTTTTCTCTTTAGTAAATCACTTTATAACATAAAACCTGTGGCAGATGTAATGCCACAACTAAGTTAAAGGCAGATGACAAGCTCAGTCTGAGGACAAAGATTAGAGGTGTTGTTCTGTTTTTATAAAACAGCACAAGTCTGAAATTACCACTTTACAACAGTTCTTTTTTTTCCTGAGCAAACAGACAAACCATGGAAAAGGACCTTTCAGAATTTTTGCCATTTGATGCCCAGGTTTTCAAGATTCCCAAAATACTTAACAAATCCATTAGAGCTGTCAAAAGCAAGATGTAACTAAGTTTAGATTTTGCTTCATTTTATAGTGAGAGTGTGTATATGGATAATGTACTAGAATTAGAATTATCTCTGTTACCTTCTCAGGATAACAATTTTAAAATAGTGAATTAAAAAATATTTGGCCAGCATTAGAGTTTTCTTCTTTCTCCCGTTTGTGGTTGATGTCATTATTAAAACGTGATAATGTCACTTTTTCTTCAGTGCTTACTATATGTGAATAGAAAGAAATCTTTTTTCCCACACTAATATGAGGATTCATATCTAATTTAATTCTTATTTTTCCTGACCTTTGAGTCACTTCCCTTTGCCTGTGAACTAAATGCCCTTTCGAAAGGGATTGCTCTCTGTGCATCAAAAAGTTTCAGACATCCAGTGTGCAGGCTTGTGTTTCCTGTTCTGAAGTAGGCAGGGGGGTGGAATTTGTAGTCAAGGCCCCAGCCACCCCAGGACTCTTTTGCAAAACTTGATTGCAGTTTATAAAACAATCTTCTTTTCAAAGCTGCTTTGTAAGCAATTTCTGAACTATTACAGTTAATTTTAATTTTAGTATTTATACAGAAGTGCAGCACTTGGTTTTAATTTACAAGAAGATAAGTGTAGTCTGAAATATATGATGTTGTTTTTAAAATGCTGTTTAATGTGATTATAACATAAACAAGTCTATATTGCAGGACAAATCATTACTGAATAGTTGGGTTTGATTTTTATTACCAATTCTGGCTCTATAGCAAACCGGTGATGTTAGCAAAGTTCATGCTGTAATACTGCAAAGTTGAAAATGTTGAATTGAAATACAAGAAACTCCTAAATTTCAAAAAAGCTGTGTCTTTGTCTCCTGGGTTTTTCACCTTCTAAGGGAATATCTGTGTTTAATTTGGTGCTTTAGATTGTAATTGGAACAGTATTTTTTCTAAGGAAACTAACCAGATTTTTATAGACTAGCATGACTATAAAACAGTAAGATTTAAATGAAACGATCCATTATGAGGGCCATAATATCATCACAAATATTTACAGTATTTTTACACTAACATTGGCTTATGCTTAGGGTCTGATGGGAGGCAGTGACAGTTTGCTGGTATAACAAACTGTGCTGAAAAATCACCTGAGCAGTTCTGTTGGTAGTTGCTACAAATGTGCTTTATTACCTTGAGCTTCCCAATTTCTGGGAGTATGGGGTATATTAAAGTTGAGAATGGTGTGCCTTTTGTTTTAGCTTAAGTGAAAGCTGCAAAGAGTTCCTGGTTTTCAAATACACCATTTTACCCTAACTGTTTCCCTGTAAAAACTTTGGTATTGTCTTCTTTAAAGAGCTGTGCAGAAATCAAAATGTATCCTGAAGTTAAGGATTTTTTTTCTTTTTCTTTAGGAGTATTGTTGTTCTTCTGAAGAATTTGACAGTTTTCTTCAGTGGTTTTCAAGGAAATACACATTTTTTTACTTACTGACTATGATGGAAATAGCCAATCAGCTGAAGCAATACTAATGTAAAGGTTCTTAATTTGCAGGATGCTAGTGAGTAACAATGGGCTGAATTCTGAATTTTCCTCCAATAAGATTTCTATTATCACATAAAGTTTGGGAATATTTTTGAAATCTGTTATGTATAGTAAGGTTCCAGATGCTGAAAAATAATTAATCTGAAATAATGGATTAAGGTTCTTCCTCTGCACATGGATAAGGCTGGATGGAGGTGAGTCTTAGATTAGAAATTGAAAGCAGTACAGATTATTTTTGACCTTTTTCTTCTGTTAGGCCTCCTAGAGTCTATTTAACTAACAGCATATTTCAGGCTATTTCTTAATTTTCTTCTGTTTACTACTTTTTAACTTACAGATCCCCAAACCTGATGCCAAAATTGTCCTTTTGGTTTTGCTAAAAATGCCATATATCATAAAAAAAGCCATGTGAAGACTTATGATTTACTTAGATCCTTAAATTATGTGCTGTCCTCAGGTGCATTTCAGACAGGGAAATAAGTCCTCTGGCCTTAACCTGTATAATGTTTTTCATGTTGAATTATTTATTAGTTTCATAGTCTCCTGTTTTACCACAGTTAATGATCTCTAATCTTCATTTCCATTCTCACAGTTGTCTCTTCTCTGTCTGCTCTCATAAGACACACTAGTGTTAAAATATGTAAACTGTAGTACAAGAAATTAATTATGTGCCATCTGCTGCAACAATGCAGAGACCTAATCAAGACTGTATAAGCAATAGTGCTGAATTACTTTAATGCACTACAAATACACATACCATAATCATTTTACAGTGGAAACAAAAGCCTAGACAAATGAATTGCAATCACATAATAAATTGAGATCAGTGTTTTTGGGTTCATGACAAAAATGAAGTATTTTCAGGATGAAAATAGTTTCATGGGCAGCTACTAGAGAACAAAAAGAGTTGAAAATATCTGCTATGCTTAAGAAGAAATGAGAGAGAACACGTTTTTATGGACATGCTCTTTTGAACACGAGTTGCTACAGCAGAAAAGAAGCCATAAGTTTAAATGTTCTGTTCCAGAATAATTCAAAATTGGTCATATGCAACATTAAGCACATCCCCACTCCTCCACCACATTTGGTGGATGCATTGTACAGGTTTTCACTTGGAAGCCTTCTATCTTTCCAGAAGGGCTGTGCCTTCCCCTGCTCTCTTTCCTTCTGAATGTAGGAAGACCTCTCCATTGGCCATTTAGACCTGTGTGAAATATTTCATTATCACATAAAACTTCTCATGCATGATAAGATTTGATAAAAATTGCCACTGGTTTTTGCTTCACCCTGTCTGTAATGGAGGTTGAACCTGAATTTGTCAAGGCAAGTCCAGAAGTACACTTGGCTGACCAGGCTCTTTTTTATGGAGGATGGGAATTGAGAATGAACTCTGATTAACTTATGTTTCCATTCATAAATCAAGATTTGCAAAGCACCTACTGGTGTTGAAGTTATTTCTTTTAATGTGTCTCTGGAAGCTTAAGGAAATTCTTACCTCTATCTTATCAGCCATACTAAATGCACAGTTGAAATATCTTGCTTTTAAAGAACTGTAAATGAAGAATTTTAGTGTTAATCATGACAAAAATATAAGATAATTGAAACAGGAGTATTTGTGATGCCACATACTAGCTTCGTTCCTTACAAGACTCACAAAACTGCCTTACTCCAAGAAGAGAGATGTACCCCTGAAAACAGCAGTTCTGGGAGGGTGTCTAGGCCCAGCCCTCAGTGACACTGAGCACTGCACCCTCAGCACCCCATGCACCAGGTGCCTCTCAGGGATCTACTGCTTTAATAAGTGTTTATTCTTGGTCATATATTCTCCACCCAAATTTGCATTAATTCATGGGCCCACTGTACTCATGCTGCATTTCATTAGCACATCAGTAAAGCTGGTTTGTAAGTAGATCTTTTTCCTGCCTGCTCCAAGCCTGCTGCTGTTACTCCTGGAGGAGGGCTTGGAGAGATCCACAGGGATGCAGCTTCTCATCTCTGCTCTAGCCCACAGCCAGGAGCACTTTGGATGCTCTGCTTCTGTCCACTGTCATTTACCTTACATTCTTTGACTCCCATGCTCAAACTGAATCCACTAAATTATCTTCCTGGGGCTTTTTAAAAACTTGCATGCATATTTTTTTGTGATATATCTTCATCTCTGCTTCTCTTCATTTTGTTTTATCTTATTCACACC
The DNA here is from genome assembly GCA_013398075.1 of Notiomystis cincta. Taxonomy (NCBI): domain Eukaryota; kingdom Metazoa; phylum Chordata; class Aves; order Passeriformes; family Notiomystidae; genus Notiomystis; species Notiomystis cincta. The sequence goes on from VZRX01002836.1 coordinate 624,457, forward strand.
TGTAAATAAGCAAGAAAAAATCCTTGTCATCAATCTTTTTATCATGTGAATTAATAACTAAGGGATGAATAACTATTCTTTTAAAAGGAGGTGCTTACTTCTGTTCTTATGTCAATTTCATGTGGTTTTGATACCACTTACATTGCTCTGCAATCAACAGAAGACAAATTTCACTTGTAGACTAGATGTGGCAGTGAGCTTTGTATAGCCTTGTATCAATGGACTCTGCTACAAATCAGTGCTCACATGGTATTGTAAAATGCAATATCTGTACACTATAAGAATGCATTATCTGAATTTTCTTACCAGGATGATGATTTTGATTTCACAGTACTCTGATTCCCCAAAAACCACTCTTATGCAAGCACTAAAACCATCCAAGCTCCTAAATTTTTTTTCCCTAGATGGTATTTGATTCTCAGTCTGCTTGTTAGTTTCTCTTAAATTTGTTCTATAGATAATTTATGTCTTCCAAAAGGATTTTGCTATACTGGAGTAATCTAGATTCTGTTGAGTTTATGGAGCTGGGGTTTACTTCTTCAAGCCCTCTCAGTTTACTTGGCATTACAGTGTGCAATACACTAAGAATTTTATCCATGCTGCAGACAGCTGGCTAAATGCTGCAACTGGAAAGATCATCAGTAGATAGTGAAGGATTTGGGTTTTACATGACTTAAGAGATTTTCTTATGCTATGACTTTGTGCTAGGGTTTTGTTTCTTTGGTGGGGGAGGGAGGTGCATTTGGGTTTTTTTGTGTTTTGTTGGGGTTTGGGATATTTTGGGATTTGAGGGGTTTTATGTTTGTTTGGTTTTGCTCCTGAACAGTGTTTTTTTTAGTCTCAGAGCAGCTCTTCAAAATGTTCCTTGTGCTTTAACAGGAGTCTCATAGTAATCAGAGGGACTGGCTGACCTCTGTGTGGTGTGTCAGAATAGGCTGATGGAATTGTACAGGAGCACATATTCATTGCAGGTTTTTCCAAGAAACTGCATACTAAGTATGGAGTATTGATTCTTGTGAAGTGTAACCTTGGTGCAACCAAGGTTAACTGGCTGCTGCATTTGGATCTGAGCCATCAGACCTGCTTTTAGAGTTCTTGTTTACTAGTAGCTCACCCTTCTGTCTTTCCCCATATATCTGTTACCCTGTTACCCACTGTCTGTTACCCCTTCAGAGATGCAGAATTTACTGACCAGCTGCACCGAGTCCCTATAATCTATTTTGAACCTCAGACTCCTGTGTGGTTTCAATGCCAAGGCTCTGTTCTTATGATTACTTTGGATTTCAATTCATCCCTCTATTCCAGAGTAGGGAAAGCAGACAGAAATCTAAATATAGACCTTTAAAAAGTTTTAAAACAGAATGTTCTTAAGAATATATAGGATATAAGGATCAAGAAATAAAAACCCAGCATTAAGTGTCCTCTTCTCTAGTTAGCCCTTCTTCCTGCATTGCTGTTTAGGATAATATGAGAACAAAATTCTGAACTCAGAATCTTTTGTCTGTATCTTAGCTGTTTTGCATAATATGGAGTATTTCTCTTTAGCTTTCTGTATTGCTCATCTTGCACAGATGTAAATGTTTTTACTGGCATTTCTGACTTTCATTTCTGACTGGAACACTAACCAAGAGCAGTGGAAGTCTTGCTCTGGCTACTTGGGATTGAATTCCCTCATTGCTGAGCCCCCCATCTTGAATATCTTGCCTTTAGCTTTTAAGAATCAATTTTCAGGGCAATTTCTTTTTCTACTCTTTAGAAATTTCCCATTCTTCAAACCTCAGCCTTTTAAAATAAACTTGGTCTCACAGTTTTCCCTATTTTTCTAATATTATTTTTAGAGGTTTCCTCTTGAATATTTGAATATTCTGTCCTATGGCTATTCATGCTGTCAGGCCTCAGAGAACAAGTGCAAAATTGCTTTTTTACCCAAGGCATTCCTGATGCTGTGATTTCAAAACCTTTAGCAGGATTGGTAAACTCAGCCTCACAGTTAATGTAAGACTGATAATTTAATGAGTGGTTCCTATATTTTTATGAAGGGTAAAATTTACTTCTCTCATGAGAAAATGATCCTTATTTGAAAATGTTGACTTTGTCCTCTGTGTGTGTGTATGATTTCAGGATTTGTTTTAAATCCCATGTAAGAATAAAATTTGGTTTAAGATTATTATTTTTTTTAGCATTCTCTCTTCTTTCCCACTTCTCTCATTTCAGATGTTGCAGTTGTGGACATGAGTGATATTTCCAAGCAACCATCACTGTTCTACCACCTTGGCGTGCGTGAAAGCTTTGACATGGCCAATAATGTTATTCTTTACCATGACACTGATGCTGACACTGCTCAGTCTCTCAAAGTAAGGTTCTCACTTCACAATCTGCTTCATTTCAGAAATATCTTTAAATACCTGATCCTTTGTGTTTTTCTGAAACTTACATTTAATGTTATTTCCTGATATCTACATAATTAAATCCTGCTGAGAAAAAGTGATTACTAGCAAAACCAGTAATAACAGAATAAATAAATGCTTTTTTTTTGTAAGAAAAGATCCATAGTGTAGTACTGATTTTGCTTCATGTGGTTAGACTTGGAACTGAGAGTGCAGGTCCAATTTTTTTCCTTCCTTTACCTCTTTTGATTAGAGTACATGTAAGAAAAAGTTATGGCCTGTTTAATAAGGATATTTGAACAAGGGTTATATTGCAGCCTACTCCTATGTAAGCATCTGTCAGATGAGGTTTGTATTCCCTAGGTGCTAAGTAGCTAAGACTGCCAGAATCTCCTTTTTATTGCTGTTTGAAGATAGGAAAAGACATCCTCACCAAATCTTTTTATAGGGCTGTTGTTCATTTTTATAGTAGGATAATACATGCTATACACTTAAGTCCTGAAATTGCTGTTCTGGATACAAGTCATATATTGTGGATGTTTCTGCCTTTCTCAGAGCAGGTGCTCTTTATTTTATATCACATTTAGACTTTTATCCTCTGTGTCATCTGTTGCTGCTTTTAATATCGTCCATTTTCTTGCTGCCATCACTGAGAGAAGCATTGTTCATGCTTTGTTGTTTTTTCCTTATTTTGAGTTATTGCCCCTTGTTACTTTGCTTTTTTTCACACTATTAGTGTCCAAAGATTCTTTTTGGAGTTCTCTTGATCCTGTAAGAATACTAGGTAAGAATACTAGGTCTCCTTTTTCCCCAGAAAAGCTCTGTTCTGTCATGGGTTCTCATTCCTCTTCTCTGCTCCCAATGTCTTTGAGACATGTGTCTATAACTCATACTTCTTTCCTCATGTGGTGGTCCCCGTACACATTCACATTCCATGTGGCTTGGAGTCCCAAGAACTCAAAGCTGGAGCCTGTCACACTCCTGGCTCAATGAGATTGTCTGTATGGATGCACACTAAGGTGTTACTGGCATGTTCTCCTCTCCTCCACCTAATCAGGGTGGGCAGGCATACAACTTTTCATCCACTGCTGGTAATATACCTGATTGCAGGTATTTTTATTCTTCATTAACCCGTTTTTATCTTTATTTATGCTGTCACTCAGATGTTCTTTCTGATCTACTTGGTTCTCCCAAGGATGTGCTCAAGTCTGGGAAGCACAGGCCAATTCTCTTCTATTTGTTGCTGCCCAATGAGGATATTGGTTTTGATTTCTGCACTTCATGCCAAGCACATACTCAAGCCCCTGTTCCATAACTGGAGGGTTGAAGTTTCAGGAGGGAATCCTGAAACTCCAGGATTGCATCCATCTGTGGTTGGATGTTCAGACTGATTGCTGCCAGAACTTGCAAGTCTTTTCACTGTCAGTTCTAAGCCTTTTTTTCGAATAATGTAAAGGTCATATCTAGGGGAGCACCAGAATGTGACTAGGTCACTTAAGGCTAGAAAAACTGCTATCTTCCATCACCCTTCTTCTTCTAGGAATTCTGTCAGTGGCAATGATATCTTACTCATCTCTCTGTTGTTTGCATGACCTCCTTGGCCTAAAAAGGGCCATAGCCTATCTTAGATGGGATCATAAGGCTTGAGTTCCCAGAACCAGCTAGGAGAGGTCCTCTGTATCAAATGGTTTAAGCTGGGCACTGAGATGGGGTTCAGTCCTCCTCTTGAGTATCTCTCCAGCAGTCAAACCCCAGTTCATTGTTGGATGGCATTGAAATATGCTAACACACCTTTGTAGGGAATACTTCAGAAGGTAGGCAGGGACTGTTCCTGGGATATTTCAGCAAACAACAGTTCATGACACATTTCACGTCGTAGGTGCTGGATAGTTTCAGAAGAGTTAATTTCTCCCTATTGAGAAAGGTCTTTAACTGCAGGAGGCAAAGATCTATTGGAGATACTTGCTTAACTAAGTAGACATTAATTTTAAAATATGTAATATTTCAGATGTCTAAGCCTTCCATCACTTTTGTTATGAAGTATTTTATTTGGCTTAAGGGGTTTATGCTAACTAGAAATTCTGTTTAAGTTTTAGTATAATTATTTTGTATTTTTGACCCTCTGCTGATGGTTCTTTATTCTGATGTGTATGAGTAATTTGGTCAGGGTTTTTTCACTTCCCTTCAGAAATTTATTACTTGGACCTAGGTTGCTGTGCACACTCTTAAGAGTGGTGCACAGCCTGAGTGTTATAAAGGCAATATTGATGTTACTGCTGCTGAAGATCTGTGAAGTTCTGGAAACCTGACTTTATCAGGTTATCTCTTAGGGCCCATCCTGAAATTTTCCCAAGAGTTGTCTCTTCAGTTTCACCAACATTCTTTCAAAACAACCTAATTCTGGGGATATAAAAGAATATGTAATCTGGTTTTCAAGAGAGTCATATTTATAGAGCTAAACCTCTTAAATGCCCTCTGATATTTTTGCCTGATGTTGGGGAAATGGGTGCATGGGCATGATTATTTCTGTGCAGTGGTTGTCCAAGTGGATTTCAGGCTATCATATATGGAGTTGATCAAACACAATAATTTCAGATTGTCAGAGCACATTTAATTCAATTATATTGATAAACTTAATTAGAAAGAAGTATATGTCTAATAATTGTAGTGTGGCTTGCCTGGAGATCTCTTTAGTTTGACCAAGTAGTGTTCATTGAACATGTAACCCATCACCAAAGAGAAGAGAAGGTTACTTACCAGCAACTGGAAGTCTCTGAGGTCTGCTTTACATGCCCATTGCTTTGTCATCTGCTTCTTTGTTTCAGTATCTCTCGTTAAATTCAGAGTTGAGAAGAATTAGGGTGTAGAAGGAATGTGTTGGTCTGTACCAATCTAGGCAAGAAAGGGGCTTAGTATCCACTGAAGGATTCTCTTTCAGAGAGAAAAACCCTCCAGCTTTGAATGCTTTTGTCTCACAAATGCTCAGAGTGTGACTGGGTGTGCCCAGTCTGAGAAATTCCAGTTACTGCTAAGTACAACTTTCTTTATTTTCTGGATACTTCTTTCAGTAGGTTTCTTGACTGAATATTTAATTTTTTCCTAACCTGAACTACTGAGACTCTTCTTGATGTTGTTCTGTCCCTTTACTGGGAATTTACTGTGGCAGGACTTCTGGATTATGCTGTGAAGAACACATCTGTGTGTATATCTATAAGTATAGAAGTGATTTTTATTGGAAATAATAATTCCCAGTAAAAACAAATTAACATTTATATTATTTTTTTTTCCTCACAGGATATGGTATCTCAAAAAAACACAGTAAGTATTAAATCCACATTTATTTTAAAACACAAAATGAAGATCCTGCATTTGAAGCAACTCTAATGCCACAACTGCCAAGCATAAATATGCTCTGTATGATTAAAGGAAGTTATTTTACCTGTCTCTAGTTCAAACTTTTGGAAAGCTTGGTGACACTCCAAAGTAACACTCGATTTGAAAGTTACTTTTCCTTATCAATTCCTTTCTAAGTTGTAGAAAAATGCCAGTAGATATAAATTTTATTTGTAGGTTGACAGATTGAAATATAAAATTCAAAGTCTCTTTTTCCCTCTACCACTATCACCCATTTGTGCAATTGTAGATGTTTGTGATGCCTTAATGGGGTTTATTTTTGTATCTCAAACAGCTTTGGCTTCTCTATACCTGTCCTCTTCCTTACAAATTCATGTATTTACTTAGAAATGGAAAAGCTTATTTCCTGAAGTAAAAATATTCTTACGCTTAATACAAGTAAAACCAAGCAAAAAGTTTGAAACAAGATAAAATGTAGGAGTTTTTTAAGACTTTTTGAAATATACCACAATATCTTATATATTTGTATATTTTGCCATAGTTTATGTTAGTGGTTATTTTCATTAAATCCTTCACACTATTATTTTGAGGACGACTAAATTTATAAAACTCTTATGCTTCCATTTATCCCTTCTGTTTCCTCCCATTCATAATATACCTTTATTTTCTCTAAAGAGTATTGAGCAGGATTACAATAATAACATGGTCTTAGAGTTTGATAGTAATTTTATAGAGAACTAGAAAAAAAAAGTGTTAGTCACAGCAGTTTATTTTGAGCTGCTGCTTTGACTTGGCCACAGTGCTGCACGTAGGCTAAAGATAGGTCAGATTTAGCACATGTAAATGCAGGTCATCCTTCCTGGCTGTTCCAGGGATCTTTGAACCCGTTTGACCTGTGCAGTGGGAACTGCATTTAGGTAAAAAATGAATGACTTTAAATACCAAGTATGGATCTTTGACTTCTTTGTATTATTTGAAGTAGTTCATACCTTCTTTTATTAGATAAATGTGCTCCCATATTTTATTCTTTTATCAGTATTTTTTATTCAGAAATTAGAACAAACTCACAAGCAAGCTAAATAGTTCATAAGATAAAACTATGGGGTTTTTTTAAGTTGAAATTGACTTTAAATAGACAATTGCCTTCCCCTCCTTTCAAATCCAGTGTGTTGTCACAAGAGGTTTACAGTTCACCACTGATACAATACAGTGCCACTCTTTGCTTGGTTAAATATTTTACAAGCATATGGGCAATGTCTCGTTTGAAGTTAATTGCTGTGCTTGTTAAGTAGGTACATAATTGGTATTAATTTATTGTGTCCAGTCAAATATATAGTGAGATAACCAGTTTAATTGCTGAATATTAGATGCAGTAGTTAATTCCCTTGTGGCAGAGCTTTGTTTTCCTTTTACTTTTCCTGAGTGAAAAATGTAGGTATGCCTCTGCCATAACTGGAATGGCAGAGCTTAAATACACTTTTCATCAGGGGTTGGAGACATGGTGGAAAGAGGACAAATATCTCCTAAGTCTTCCTCCAGCCCAGTGGTAGCCACAGGAATGTCATTGCTGGAGAAGTCCTCTCCATGTTTTACAGGCTCTGTGTCCAGGCTCTGTAAGGAAAGAGGAACTGAGATTGTTGCCAGGCACAGCACACCTTTGTTCCAGCAGCAAGAATGAAATTTTCTGTGCTGGCTAGTAGAGCTTAGAGCTTTCTCTGAGGTTTCCCTCCCCTCAACCTTTCCTACAAATCTCATATCATGTACAAAGGTGAAGAAAAATGTTAGCATAGAACAGATGTGGAGCCATGTTGAAGTTGAAGAGAAGGTGAATGTCTAGTGTGTCATTGGGCTGATTTGCTTTGTGTACCACAAGAAAGACTTGAAGAGAATGGGTATTTTCCTTGTAGAGAAAACATTATTCTAATTCAGCACTGAGGAGGATGCCAGAGCAAGGAAACTGGACATGAAACTGGAAAAATGCAGAGAAAAAGTGTCAGTAATTCAACTGAGAGTTGGCCTGAGTATAGCTGATCTAACAGTGAAAATTACACAGCAGCAAGCTGCAGTGGTGTGAGCCTGAGAGATTTAATAGCTTACTGTCTGAAAAAAAGTATGAGTAGGAAAACTTCCTTCCTTCCTTCCTTTCACCATCCAGGAATGCAGTTTTAATGGATAAGATGGAGGAATGTGGTTCAGTTCTACTCGACTTCCCCAAACAAGCAGTTAAAATTCTGTATTGATAATTTATTGCATACTTGGATGTGAAAGGAAAGAATTATTGGCTATGGGAGTTCAGTTCCCAAGGAAGAATTGTCCTGGCATGAAATTCAAGATTCTGCATTCTATCAGTTCAATTTCCTTCTGTAGAGCTCCTCTGAGCTTTAAGGATATTTCTGTTAGTTTTAATAAAGATTGCACAGCTTCCTAGTTTCTGTCAAAATTATTATCAATAAAATAAATGGCAAATATGCAGTCTTGCAAAACAGGTTATTTCTTGTGGCATTATAGAAAAATGGACTGAAGGGCAGAGGAAAGAAAATTACCTATGGAAAATGCTTGTGCTTTGGAGTTTTTTCGATGTCAGATAAACATCAGTTTACTGGAGAATTGAAATTTCAAGGAATCTCAAAAGCAAAAAATGCTTTAAAAAAATCTTGCAAAACCATTGCAATGGACAAACTCCATTGGAAAGCTTTTCTATTTCGATTCAATATTTTTTTTGCATCCTTGATATATTTTTTTATTTTTAGGAAGGAAATTTTATCTCCTGCTGCAGAATCTTAAGAAATTATGAATAAAAAAGTTCAAGATTGAGTGAAGAAAAGCATGAACAAGGGGCTTTAGAAAACTGCTGGAGTCAGGAAGCAAAATGTACAATCCTTTGGGCAATAGCTCTAGGATTGCTTGCACATAGTTTGAGATGCACTCTTTGATCCAGTCAAATTGTTTGAATGAGGCATTGAAAATACAAACTAGAACTTTCCACTAGGGAAAAATTATTATACCAAGTACAGAACATAAGGAGAAAAACTAGTTAGTTGTACTTTAGTTTATAATATGCCTGAAGAAATTTTAATTACCCTGTTAATTGCATTCAGGGAAGGTATTTAAAAGAAAGTAGGCTGGCTATTAAACCAGAAGGTTTATTGAAGTATACTTAGGCCTGTGGGCCCGATGAAGTATTTTTAGGGATTTAAATGGTTATTTTTCATTAAATCCTGCAGCAGCTCTAATAGTAAGCAGTGAAAAATGTCTGGGCCATGGAGGAGTCATTAGCAAAAATTCTCCTTGGTCTGAAGGGAGCTGGATTGCAATTTATCCTTGCCACAAGGAATTTTTATGTTGAAAAATCACTTTTTATTGTAATTGGCAGAAAGTTTCTTCAGAGGTTTCAGTAGCTGTATAAATTAGACTGTATATACTGTTTCATGGCAATGAACATTTAAGAAAACTAAATAGAAAGATTTTGGAACTTGGACTCATATTCTTCAGTTAAGTAGCCCCAGTGGATTGAAATGAGAGCCAAGACTCTGAAGTATGATTACATTATATTAACTTAATAATCCAAAGAAGAATTACCACAGAGTAGCTTTCTATTTTTTATTTTGTGATTATTTTTACAATGTATAAAAGCTTATATGGTATGGTCTTTTAATTCTATATTTCCAAAAAGGCCTGAGGTAGCAGAAGTGTTAAAAGAGATTGTAGAAGGGTACAGAATGAAAAAGCAACATCTTAAATTTAGTAATTTTTCTTTTTGGGTGGAAAATAGTACAAAAGCAATGGGTAACCAAGTAAATGTTATTTTAATGCTTTTAATAAGGAAATATGTCACTGTTGCTTTAGATAATAAAAACTAAGACTTTTAAAATTTTTGTATGGAAGTTAGTTTTCATGGAAATATTACCATCTCAAGCAATAGGTAGTGGTTGGATTATAATTAACTAATCAGGTAATGAATCTGACAGGTTCACAAAAATGAGACCTGAAAACATCTTAATGATGACACAAGGAGATATATAGACATATAAATCATGTAAATAAGAGAAATCCAAAAGATAAGATAGATAAGAGAAATGCCAAAGTATTGAACTGTTTTCTTGGCCTTGTAAATATAGTCTTCCTGTGAATATCTGTATTCATTTTCTGTTGTTTCTTTCTTTAATTATTTCTTTCTTCACGTGTCATGTGTGTCTTCTTGATTCTCATGGTGTTTTGTGGTGGTGTTTTCCTCTTTGTTGTTTCATTTCAATTTGGAGTAGGTTGCCAACCTCAAAGCTTTTCTTCGTGTTCAAGTACCTCCTGAATACCAGAGTGGTAATCTAATAGGCAAAGTATGTATCACTTTAAATCTGCTTTCTGTTGGATAGATATGCCATTCTTTCACTGTGTTTCTAGACCTGTAAAAATTAATAAGGATGATCTAAGAATAGTGCTTGGCAGGGTCTTTCCTTCAAGGTGATTGGAGTACTTGCTCCTTGCAAGCTAAATCCCAGGAATTTAAAGTGCTTGTCTTGTGATAATCTCTCTTCACAGCCTTTTCATAAAAATACTGCATTTTTTCAACTTCAGAAGAGGAATTATTTTTTGGAAGTTTATATTATCTTAGTCACTGTAATGGATTGACCTTGGCTGGATGCCAGGAACCCACCAGAGCCACTCTCTCACTCCCCTCTGCAGCCAGGCAGTGGAGAAAATAAGTAACAAAGGATTCATGAGTTAAAGACTGGGAGAGATCACTCTTCAAATATTGTCATGGGCAAATCAGGCTTGAATTAGAGATATTAATTGAATTTATTAGTAACAAAATCAGAGCAGGATAATAAGAAGTAGAATAAGAATTTAAAAACATCTTACCACTACCCCTCTCCCCTTCTGAGCCCTGCCTCCTGTCCCAGCAATGCAGGGAGACAGGGAATGGGGGTTATGGTCAGCTCATCACAGGTTGTTTCTCCCACTGCTCAGGGAGAGGAGTCATTCCCCTGCTCAGTGTGGGGTCCCTCCACATGGGACAGTTCTCCATGAGCTTCACAAATGTGAGTCCATCCCTCAAGCAGCAGTTCTCCACAAACAGCTGCAACGTGGGTCACTTTTCCACGGGGTGCAGTCCTTTAGCACAGCCTGCTCCAATGTGAGTCCCTTGTGGGGTCACATGTCCTGCCAGGAAACCTGCTCCAGTCTGGACTCCTCTCTCTATGGGTCTGCAAGGCCCTGCCAGGAGCCTGCACCAGCACAGGATTCAAATAGTTTCACAGCCCCCTCTCAGGCATCCACCTGCTCTGGCTTGGGACTCCTCCATGGGCTGTGGGTGGATCTCTGCATCCCTGTGATCCTCTATGGGCTGCAGGGGCACAGCTGCTTCACCATGGGCTGCACCATGGCCTTCAGAGGAATCTCAGCTCCAGCATCTGGAGCACCTCCTGCCCCTCCTTCTCCACTGACCTTGGTGTCTGCAGCCTTGTTCCTCTCATATATTCTCACCCTGCTCTTCTCTGGCCACAGTTACGTCTGTGCAATAACTTTTTTCCTTCTTAAATCTGTTATCACAGAGAAGCCACCATCATTTCTAATTGGCCCAGCCTTGGCCAGTCTTGGAACTGGCTGGCATTGGCTCTGCTGGACATGGAGGAATTTTCCAGCAGCTTCCCACAGAAGCCACTCCTGTAGCCCCCCAGGCCCAAAACCTGGCCAAATCCAATACATGTCTATATGCAAAGATGGATAGGAATGTGATGTCACAGAAAACAACAGTGAAAACCCTAATACTTAAGACAACAGTGAGTTAAACTCCCTGAACACTCTTGAAGTGAATGCAGTTCATTTTCTGTTACCTTCTGTATTTTCCTTTTACCTTCTTAGAGAGGTGGGGTAAGCATTCCTGATATTTGAGTGAGTGGCAAAATCAATAGTATGGCTCAAGTAAAATAATTGTGCTATTAGCTAGGTAGGCATAATTCCCTCTCTGAAAATGCAGAGATTTTTACTCAATGTTACTCATTTGGAAAAAAACCTCCCTTTCATTTGAGTGTTACATCTCTGTCACAAAGTGACAGTTGCACCAGAATAATTTTAGCAGTGCAACGGAAAAACCTGTGTATATTAAGATCAATAATTTACTTTTAACAGCATTTAAAAAAATATTTGGAAGATATTTTAAGACAAAAATCACTCTACATCTGGCCTGGCTTGCCTAGAGCCTAAAACTGGCCTATGTGGGCCTCCCTCTTTCAGCCTCTCAGCAAAGCCATGGCTTTCTGCTCAATTCCTTTAACTATTTCACCTGAAGAACAGGTCCCTCTCTCAACTTATTTGCAATTATTTTCTGGGTTTTTTTGTTCTTGTGCTTAAACTTGTGGCTTGTTTTGTGGTAGATTTTAAAATGTTGTGATTAAATACAAAAGTTTTAATGGTGGCATACATTATATACTGGAAGATGAGCTATTCAGAGTTTTGGGGATTTTTTAGTCTGCTTGGCTGTAATTTTTTACTTAAAATTTTCCCAGATCAGACAATTAATATACCCTAGCTTCTAATCCTGAAATTAACCAACTCATCATACAGTCTTGATAAGCTATGAAATTATAATTCTATTACAATTAAATAAATAATAGTTTATATATTTTACATATATGTGTATATGTATGCAGGTAGAGTTGCTATATATTTTACTTCACATATACCTAAGCCATTTCATTATCTATCTATCATTATTTCATTATCTCTAAAAAGCAATAGTTGGTGTATTACAAGACAGTAATTTTCAAAATTATTAGCTTTTGGTATCAGAGATCAGCATCCTGAATAGAAGATCAGAACAAGTAAGGATGATATTTCCAGCCATCTCTAATTCTTGTTAGTATAAGAAAAGTAGATGGACTGATTTTTTACACAATGAAGATGGGAAAGAGTTTCTTAGGCCACACAGTGTCTATGGAGGGGTTTTATAGTTTATTGTATGTAAATATTGCACAGAAGAAGCTAGAAGACAGGAAGGTTTAGCAGCATAGATTTTACCACACAAAAAGAGACAAGAAATCTAAGTCAAATAGATGATATGTTGGCTGGATAAGAATACAGTGTTTGAGGATAAGATTAATAGAGTGTTTTACATGTGTACTTAATTTTTTCTGAAATTTTCATTGCTTTTCAGTAGATATTGCAGCTGTTTGCATCTCAAGATACATCACCCTTTCAAACTGGATGGTCTTTTTTCATTGCAGGAAGAGCTAATTTGCAGTTACAGGTTTAAGAATAGAATTTACAGACAAGCAGCTTTTGCTGCAGTGAACTTACTGCTTATTTGAATAAATCTGAGACAAAATTGTTGCTACCATATTTGTGGCCTGGGTTGCAGTTTTTCTGAGTTTTTTGTTGGGAAGTAAAGATGACAGTCCAACAGGTAATTATATTGTTATAACAGGGATAAGGATATAAAGGGAGGAACGCGACTTGATCTTTATCTGTTAGAAATCGTTTAAAATTCCAAATCCTCACAAGCACAGATCAGAAACAGGATGTACTGATACAGGTCTTTTATCTGTAGTTTCAGTAACTGCATGCCCTACATTTTTAACTTCCCATGAACAATCTATTTCTCCTGTCTAGTTTATTAATACATTCAAAAATGTGCCATCTTCATATCCATTCTTTTCATCATCTCAGCATTTTCCCATTTTTCAAGGTGACTATAAATGGCTATGGCTTTTCTGCATGCTTAGGTGATATGGAAAAATGATTTGGCTGTACATGTTCAGTGCTGTGATATCTCCAACACAGTGGTAGTAGATGGTGGCTGATGTATCCTATTGACCTAATGCCTCAGTGCATCCCATACTCTCAAATATAAAGTTCACCTTCCTTTTAGACAGCAGAGAATTGTCATAACTTGAATGGGATACAGGTGGCTACTCCCAGCTGTGGAAAACTCCACAGTGGTCTGTTTTCTGGGATCTTGCTCAGGGGCTGAAAACTCTGAATATGCTGGTTTTGGGCTCTGAAGGGCATTTCATGTGTCCTCACCCATATGAACATCTTGATTGTATTTACATATTTTATGTGGCATATTAAGTTTTTTTGGGGTTTTACTTCTAGAATTTTGTGTTTTAAGTCCTACATCTATTACAAAAAATTTCAAAGTTTTGGAGTTTGGTTGGGTAGGTTTTTGATGGTATCATGCAGCAGATGTTTTGAAGGCTCCTCTGGATTAAACATCTCTATAAAATCCTTCCAGTGTCTGTGTTTCTATATTTCTCTCATTGTGGGGAGCTCTGCATCATATCTTTCCTAGCACAGGGTGAGCTTAGAGGATGCAAGTACATCTCTGACCCAAAAATTTGGGAACTGAACATCAGCTGGTAACTGTCAGACCCTACTAGGGTCTGTGCATTACATTAAAAGGAAAAATTGAACAGTTTTGTTGTATTGTCACTAAAGAGACCTAGACCCTTATTCCTCAGCTTTGTTAATATTTGTAACTCTTCCACACAAATTTCATTGAATTTAATGCTTGCAAATCTTGTGTTAAACAGTGCACTAAAACTTCCTACACACCAGCACTACTCTAGCTGTTTTTTCTGTCAGCAAAAGATTCTGTGTATACACAAGTATATTTCCACTTTCATTTGTTTTCTAAACTCTGCCTGTTTTTATTTCAGGCTTCAAGTGGCAATTATTATTTTATTCCATACATTGTCACACCTTGTGCTGACTACTTGTGCTGTGAAAGTGATGCCCAACGAAGAGCCTCTGAGTACATGCAGCCCAGCTGGGACAATATCCTGGGGCCACTTTGTGTCCCACTGGTGGACAAGTTTCTCAGCCTTCTCAAGGATGTCCATGTTACATCATGGTAATGTTAGAACACATACAGTTCTAGAACCTTTGATAGTCTCTTTTTTATATGATGAAAAAAAAGACATACAGAATTTCTGGTAGCTTTGATTTTTGATTTTTCACTGCACTTAATATGGTGTTAAAAAAAGCTCCCAATTTTACTGCTTTCTGTATTCCTTTCTTGCAGTTGTTGCAGTTAATTAACCATGTTATGCTAGAATTTGATTTATAGTTACTTGCCAGAAAGCAAAGGCAGTGCATGGGTAAGATAAAGTGCTTAAGTTTAAATTGCAGTGCATAAGGTGGCAATAGGAGCTAAGCTCATAGTTTCTTCATAGAGCTCAGAGCCAAACATTGTCCTTTTCTGTCATCAGGTAAAATATATATATATGGTAGCAATGGGCAATCAGTTGTAATTTTCATGGTTTGATTTTATTTTAAATATTAACCTTTTGGTATAACTTAATAAACATGATACTGCTTAGCCATTTCTAAAAGGCACTGTTGGAGTTTTGAGAATTGAGGCTGGAGAAGGAGGTCTGCCTTTCTCAGTTGCTCACCCTGTACTCTGCTGCTAGTCCTATTTTGTATATATTTCTGGAAAACACTCAGAGAAACTGAGTTTCTGGTTTTTAATTTTCCTAATGTCTGAAGCATGAGGTAGCATCAAGAGCTCTCAGATTTCTTTGTTTCACCATTGCCATCCCACCTAAGTGAAAAGTTGCCTTAAAAGCTACTTTATTTTTTTTTTTTGTCTCATCCTTGCAATCCCATGGATGACCATGGATGACCCTACTGTAACATCCCACCCTGAAGGGGAAGGGAGCACCCAAGACTCCTAGATGCTTGTGGTTGAAAGGAATGACAAAAGTCAGAGGGTCTGCAAAAGTTTGCCAAGTTTTATTGGTAAACTACACCCTTGACATGGAAATTGGTATGTTAGTCCCTGACCTCCTAGTGTAAGGCACAGCAGAGGGTTTTGGATAAAGGAAGTGGGGTGAAAGGGAAGAAAGAAGAAGAGAGATGAATTAAAGAGGGGCAGAGAGGAGGAAAGAGAGATCCTGGCTCCAGTGGCAATCCAGCTGGGGTTCCATGGTCCTGGCATGCATATGCAGAGCAAACACCCTGGAATTTTAGGGGGTACCTTTTTATGGATAAGTTTTCCTCCACTCTGGAGATCAATTTCTCACTTTCTATGCAAATTAATTACATGCAGTCTGTTCTTGTAGATCTTTCTGGAAATGGGTTGGAGGTCTTGATCCCCCCTTACAGTCCATGCCCACTTCTTGGCCTCATTTCTGTGCTTGCACTCTATGGGGTTGTGCTTGCCAGTAGTGCTTACTGTGGCCTTGCTGCTTTGATTATTATGAGTATGAGACAGAGAACTTAATTTTCTTTGCTATGTGCAGGGCTTGTGCTAAGCAAGGTTTAATACTTTGAAAGACTCATTTGTAAACAAGAAAGGGATTGTATGCACTGGAGTATCTGTCAGGTGACACCTGCTGACTTCCAAACTACAGACTCCATAACCTGCCCCAGGGTAAATTTTCCTCTAAGTAGCTGGTTCAGGCCATTTGTACCTGTCATGCTGGCAATATATATATTATTCTTCAATTTGCAAGAGTGCTGATGTTGGATTGTGCACTGATGTCAGTGTAAATAAGATGCACTTACTGGAGGCTTTTACAGAGATCCTGCCCACGTTATGTATTATGTTCATCAAAGAGATTGCAGCTAAATCAGCTTTTGTTGGCTTGTTTTTGTTTTAGTTGCTGTGTTTGAAAGTCTCCTTCCAACTTTCATGATAAAATAATATACTTCCTCCTTACATCACACTGATGTTTCTTCTCTGTGTCACATTGTTATCCCAAATGCTGCCTCCTTTATGATACAAAGTGCCACTTCTGTCAGGGTCAGTAATGGGGCAAAGAAATGCTCCAGTTTTCCTGTGTTGGTAAAATTGTCTCATGATCCTAGTTATATACATATTGAGATATATACATATAGTCTGAGGTGGAGCACAGTGGAATATTTGTAAGTAGTTATTGAAAAATATGGAAACATTTGATGTGCACCTCACTCTGAGGAAATGGTACTTTTTACTAGAAATTAGACTTTTTATTAGAAGTATAGCCATGTTTTTAAAGAAATATCTAACAGTCTTCTTCCCATATGTTTAACTTTTATTTCTTCAGTGCCTATTATAAAGAAACACTGCTAAATGACATTAGAAAAGCTAGAGAGAAGTACCAAGGAGATGAACTGGCTAAGGAGCTGGCCAGGATTAAACTTCGTATGGATAATACTGAAGTGCTGACTTCTGACATTGTCATAAACCTGCTCCTTTCTTACAGAGATATTCAGGTATGTGCTTAAAGACTAGGGTGGATTATTTACCATGCAATTTTAGCTCTTGTTTGTTCTCCTGTACTTCATTGTTTGTTAAGTAGTCATTCAAAGCTGATGCTAAATTGGTACAATTTTTACATTGTTTAACAGTTTGGTTTGTCTGTTGGGCAGTTTAAGGGGATAAAGACTCTTACTTATTTTGCCTGTGAACAAAAGAGACAGATCAGGTGACATCTCGAGGTCTCTCCCTTTGTTTTAGTAATTTTTAACTTCCTTAAAAAGAAAAAAAGCAAAAATCCCTACTGAATCAAGATACTTGTCTTGCCCCCCTCACCTTTCCTCTGTCCCCTCATGAAGTTAGACATATTTAGAAATGAAGAAAATGAATTTATTATGACTATTGTATTGGCTAGAGATGCCCAAACTGAGAACTACAATTCAATTAAATAATAATTTACTTTCAAAATATACCTGCACCTTTTTCTCTTGCTTTTATTTTTTAAAATAAGTTCTGCTTTTGCTAAAACACAGCCAGTGTGCTGTCTTTCCAAACTGACAGTCCACGTGTTTAACATACATTTTCAAATATGTTTTCAACCATTCTATAGAAATTTTTCCCATCAGAAGCTAAGTTGGTTATTTCTGTGTATAAATGGGTTGTGAGACCAGTGGGTGACCACATCATCCTTCATTACCAAACTTTCTATTCTAAAATGTGTATTTTCCTTCAGCACTTTATCCAGCTTCATTTGGATCATGAGAGGTCTCCCTTGGAAATGTACTCATCTCAAAACATATTTTGAACAAACAGCTGAAGTAGCACGAGGCCCTATGAGATGGCAGTGAATTGGCCTCTTCAGCACTGTAGGTGTGGGTTCCCCTGAGAAACCAAAGGGAGTGCACAAGTGGCTGATGGACTGCAGAGACAACTTGTGCTGGAGGCCACAGTGACCTGCTGAGGTGTCACTCATCAGATCTTAAAAAGGCCTGAAAGAGCCAGGCTCACCACCTCTTCTCCTGGTGCTGGAGTGTAACTGGTCAGACTGGCTGCAGGGATTCAGTAGCTGGGGCATCATAGTGAGGAAGGGGAAAGTGCTGACATGCATAGACAAAATCCCTGTTTATTCCTGCACAGCCTTCGTGGCTGCTTCTCTGACTCTTTTCGGAACAGTCACCTGAGAAACTGTCTCGTGATCATGCTACATTTTAGCTTAGTGATGCTTTCCTCTGCTTTCAGTTTATTCTACTTCAATCCTTTTAATTCTTTTTAAATTTCATACCAGGACTATGATGCTATGGTGAAGCTGGTAGAAACACTAGAAATGCTTCCTACCTGTGATCTGGCTGATCAACACAACATTAAGTTTCATTATGCTTTTGCATTGAATCGGTAAGGATGATTGATAGAAGTTGTTTCATTTTATTGCTGTTCCATATGGGCTTATATATAGATTTATAGTGCAGATAATATCAAATTCCCTTCCCTTTCTGCACACATTATATTTGTCACAGTCATCTCTCCTAAATCCCATACTTACTGTGCACAAGGACAATTTATAACTTTTGAAATTGTTGTTTTCCATTGGTTTGTCAGCAACCAGGAGAGTGTGGATCTGTTCCAAAGGCCACCTGACTAACTGCAAAAGGCTCCAGTGATACCAAGGGGTTCTTTGTCAGTTTGGGATTGTTTATTCTGAGTCACTGATTATTCTGAATGCCTTGGAAAGTTTAGTGTGATAGATTTGTGAGGGATTTTTTAAAGCAATAGGTAACAAGCACTGCTTGAACCATGAATACACATTCATGATAGAGTTTCCTTGAAAGGCTGGGTGGTCACCAGCACCTGAAGGCACCCCACTACTTTAGGAAACACTGAAATATTATTGAACTCTTCTAGTTTGGTACAGATTTTTGTAGTACCTATGTATAATTATTACTCCATTTCTAAAGAATTTACATTAAGATTGTCAGAGAAAACAGACCTTATTCAAATGAAATCGCATGTAATAATGAAAGTAACTGTCTAGGTGCAATCCACATACTATCAAAGATTGTGACCTGCAAGCTAACTAAAAATTAGCATTGGACAACATCAGGATGGCATAAATAAAGGGATTAAAAATTTAATAATAGATCTTGAACAGCAGTTCCTATGGCATTTTATGGATAATGGTAATAAGTCTGCTCCTATCTGACAGTTTCATCTGACATAAGAGTAAATGCTAAACTATTGCTCAGAAAAATGTTGCATATGGATTTGGCCCTATTTTTCAGATTTTAAAAAATTATTTCAGGAATTTGACTCAAAATGTTTAAATTTGCCAGTAAGAATAATGCTATGATTTTTGCCTTGTCCTTAGGTAATGTCTTCATATAATCAGTTTTTAAAACTTTTTCATTTAGATGTGCATAATAAAATTGGCAATCTCCTTTATCCTCTTGGTCTTCAAATTCTTTGTATTTTGAGCAGCCTGTGAAACCCATGCCATTAAATCTTCTGTTTTGACAATTCCAATAGCACCCTGGTAAGACAAGATAAAATTAATTGCTCATGAACTTGCTTCCTCTGACAACAGCTTTCATTAAATTGATTATTAGCCCAAACCAGCATGACTCTCCTTGTTTTCTTCTGGGAACAATTTAAACATTTCTGTGGAAAAGGTTTTTCGGAAGTAAATGACTGTTTTTTCACTGATAAGAATGCAGAATTTAGCTTCTAAAGATGTTTTTGCCTTCTTCAAGCAAAATGATGGACAAAACTCACAAGGTGAGACTTAACATTTACCCCTAAAGTGTTGCATTTAGCATCATGCTTCCATGCAATTTTTGAATTCCTAATTTTGTCTGTTTTAAAATCAAATTATTTTTAGTGATTTCTATCAAAACCTATCTTTAAAAATAAAGAACTATGTTTTCAGTTCATATTCTATTGATTTCAGCACACAGAACAGTATTAATGTTGCTCAGTACAGCTGATTGAGCCTGCCAGGAAAAAAAATACATCATGTGCAGAACAGAATTAGCAGCCGTAAGAATATTTGACCGTGCAGAATGTTAATGTGTGCCTAATTTCATTAAAAAATTATACTACAAGTGTGGTCCAGAGAGAAAGATTAGTTCATTTCCTCTGGGACTCTGTAAGTGAGCTCTCTTGGCCACTAATCTCACCTGCACTGTCCAGGCAGAGTTGTTTGGTGCTGCACAGAGGCGGGAAGGGCTGCAGGGCTCTTCCTGGGCACCTCAGGGCTCTGCTGGTTCAGCAGCTGGATGCACACCCAGCCTGAAGCACAGCTGTGTGTAGGTCCAGGTTAACAAGCAGTGCTAAGGCAAGGGACAGGAGTGTTTTGCTTTAGATTCTGCACCATTCCAGCCTAGCTGCACATCCTCTGCCTCAGAGCCAGCCTGGGTCTCACCTGGCTCGGATCATGAGCAAAGCAAGCCTGGGCCTGACTGATGGGTACTGTGCAGACAGGCACTAAGGCACTTACTGTCATATGTAGGGCAGGCAGACACCTTCATGCTGATTTCTGGAACCCTGATTGATATGGCAAGTGTTTAAGCATAGCCCCTCTCCTAGATTGCTGTCTTCCTCTCTGGTTGCCCTTTGAGAGCAGAATTGAGAGCATCTTGGATTTGTCATCCCTCATGGCTATTACCAGAAGCTAACAATGGATGTTGGCAATGACAGGCTTCTGCTTGTTCCCAAGCCTGAGCCATCTGAACAGATCACCCACCCAGATGCTTGTTTAGGAGTCCTAGGGAGGAAAAGGCCATTGCTTTTCCAGTGTCTCAAGCTAAGTAATTTGGATGTAAGACAGGAACAGAGCAGAGTGCTGTCTTCTATACAGACATGGGCTGGTTTAAGACATTGCTCCTTATATCCTAGCTGAGGTGCAAGTCTGATTGTATCTTTATTTAGACATCTTTAGGTATAAGTTCAGTCCAAATGTGCAACCTGAATGTTTTCAATATTTGTACTCAGAGCTGTGGTATGAAGTAACAGGCTGTGCAGTTGAGGCTGGGTGTTCCAGGTGTTGATGGCTGTTTGTTTCAGTCCATGGGTACATCTCGCCTGGGAGGCAAGCACTGTAGAAGGATAATTTTCTAATTGGTCTTATTTACCAGGGCTGGAGCTACCAAGTTCTGGAAGCTTGCAAAGAGGCCCAAGGGTATGCCAAATTCTGTTCAAAACAGAGTAGACTTTAAAACCAAACCCAGTCCTGGCATGAGGCCAGAGCTGTGAAAATTTCAGTCTCTTTCCAGGGCACTCCTATCTTCCTTTATATTAAACACGAGGACAGCTGCAGTCGCTGTTATTTAACTCAGCATGCTGTGTTTTAATGAGCAACATAGTCCAGTACCATAATAAAAGAAGGCAATTAACAAGTGAAGGGTGTAATAAGGTGCAAGTAGAAAATCACCAGTAATTGTGAATAATAGTAGCCACAGAAAATTGTTCCTATTGATAAACACTGCGGTATTTAAAATGTTCTGTTCTGTGATTACTCAAATTTACTAAAAATGTTGTGGGCCTCCTCATTTTATATGCCTGGCTTTCATGATGTAACTAAAGTGTATATGAGGGAGGGGAAAAAAATAGATGTTTTTTCTTTGTCATATCTGTCTGGAGGCTTGCAAATTTAGTTCTTCTCAAAGCCTAATTTAGGGTCTTATTTTCCTCATTCACTGTTTCAAATATTGAAGGTTCTACAAGCAAGTTACATCCTCAGTAAAATGTGTCTTAACTCAAAAATTAGTTTCTGGTTTTAAGTGAGAATGCAAGTGTAATAACTCTAATTGAGTTCTCTTGTTTCTTAATAATTAAGAATTTTTTTAAATGTTTTTGCTGTAGATACCTGTACAATTAGTAGTAGTTTGGGTCATCTGCTATGGAGTCATTAAGACATGAAATAAAAGGGAAACCAAATGTGGATTTCCTTGAGAAAATACTTTTCATTAATACAAGAGTTTTTTATCATATATAGTCTTTTCCATCTAGCTAGATGCAAAAAAAAACATACAGTGGAAGGTGTGAACAAAAGCTGAGGAAAAAAAAGATGACACCACCTCTTACCTACAGAGTGAGCTAATTCTTGTCCCAGTGAAATCCATGCTGTTCCTGTTAACTTTGTTGGACAAAGGCCTTGTTCACTGGTTCTGGCTCTGTAACCATGCCAGTTCTTTAAAGCTGGTAAAACCAGCCTGTGAAGCAGGAAGATTTTGTATTTTAGGAATATTTAAAACTAGGCCTCCTTATAAAGACTGGAGTGTAGAGAAGGATTCATCATCAAGAGCATGGACTTGGAGGGCAAGAAAAGGAGCTATGCTATAAAAGAGAAAGGAAAAAAAAAAAACCACTTTAATTTTTACTGTGTATTCCATGTGTTGTTCCAGGTGAGAGGCTGTGATATGAGTCTGTTGCCCCACAGAGAAATTCAGAGAGGTAAAGGAGGAGTGGATGGTTGGATAAGACAGGGAGACAGATGCAAGAGGCTTATGTAGACCAGGAAAGTGTGAAGACTGCTGCTGTGATTGAAGAAACCTGGTAGAGACAGATAAATCATGTGGCAAAACTGCAGTGAGCAAGCTAGGGAATTGGCAAGTGGATCAGCCAGCAGTTTCTGGAGGATACAAACTGTCAGGCAAAACTAAACTGGCAGCAGAACACTGGCACTAATTAGAGGAAGTGATTACAGGCTGTAAAGGTGCCCTGCAGGACAACTTTTGTTTTAGGAAAAAGAATTTCTCTGCAGCCATTTCTGTCTGAAAAACCTTACTTTATTGAAGATTTCTTCATACAGAAATGATTCTGTATCATTGATCATTCCCTCAATTTGAATTATTTCCCTAATCCTAATAGTTTCCTTATTTAAATAAAGCTTAAAACTGTACACAGTACTGAAGATTAGTGTGCCAGATATACGTAAATGACATCATGATTTTTTGTTTGTAATTTTTTACTCCTTCATTTCCTTTTAATTCCTAGCATTGTGCTTGGTGGGGACTTTGGCAGTGTTTTATTGAGCACTAGGATATTTTTGTAATTGCCCTGGGCTTTGGAAGTAACTTGCAGGATCTCTTTCTTAACTGGCAGCAGTTTCTGCTGCTATAGTGTTCAGATAATGTAGATTGATTTTCTGTTTAGTTTCTCTGCAAGTTTTCACAAGGTGAGGTTTGCAGTAAGAGGACTAAAATGTGCTAACAAAGAAACCAGCAAGGAAAAAAAAAGTGAAACAGTTTCTGAAGCCTGTGGGATTTTTTACATATAGTTTCTAAATAAATTGTAGTAATACTCTTTTTTCTTACCACATTGACCATTAAAACTGTGTTTTGAAAGAATTGTCAGATTTTGATTAGTGATTCTAAAAACTGTGCTCCCTAAACCCAGAAAAAAAAAATGAAAAAGAGTAGCTCATGTTTTCACTGGGTATGTATGCAAACTTCTTTAAGGCAGGACGTATCTTTTCCCAGATGTGGAGAGTTTAATGAAAAATGCCTATTTCAAAATTCTATTTAATTCCTAAAGTTGACTTGTTTGTGTGATACCATGAGGGACATTTGTATTTCAGTGCAAGGTGGCCTTTGAACACCAAGGAGCAGTAAAATGACCTTGCAGAGTCCTTTCTAGAGAAGCCTATTGGGATTCTGCTCTGGCTTATAAAACTTTATATTCAGGGGATATACTTTGCAAATCTCACCTGGTGCACCAAGTTAATCCATGAAGAGAACATTTTCTGCCTTCCTTCTCATGCCTGTGCATCATCATATACAGCTTTCATTTCATTTCATATACACCATTTCAGCTTTCCCTATTCAGAGAGGCTGTGGTATCTGATCCTTGGAGGTTTCATAGATTCAGTTTTTCAGACAGGCCAGGCTGCCATGGTCTAGTGCTGGGAGATGGACCTGCTCTGAGAGGGAGATTCTGTTACATGACCTCCAGCAGCCCTTTATAACATGGTTTTTGTGATTTGTTCTAGTGTGGCTTTAAATGGGGGCTGGGGAACATGGGGAAGCCAATATCGTTGAGATAGGTTAAAGAAAATAAAAGTCAGTGCTAAGCCTTAAGGATTTAAGGTAATCTCTTCTTCTCTGTTGAGAACACGACAGATCTGTTTCAAGGCACCTTGAAACAATTATGAGCTGTCAGGCCTGCAGGTCTGACAAAGTGTGGGGTCTGAAATAAGCAATGAAAATCTCTTTTGGTCAGGCATAACAGGTTCTGCATATTATCCAACAGTATATTTTCATACTGACTTCAGCCAACTTGGTTGTAGCCTATGTCATCTTTCAGGTTGTTTGTTTTGTTGTTTTTTTTTCTTGTTTTGCCCTCTTTTTTTGGCATTTAGAAGCTGGTAACTTCCTAAATATGTAAATTATTATAATTGGTGTATTGGATTTGTGTTACCCGATGGGCATTGAATTCTGCTGCAGTGAAAAATAGGGTCTAATATAAAGATATCTAAACTGATTTTTGTTTAATAATATCCTATTAGATGAGTGTGTACAAATTGTGCCAAATTTTGTTGAATTAAATTATTTTTAACAATATTTTTCCTTGTATTATAAGAGAGATATCTTTCATTTTAAGTCCTCTAGTACAGTGTTTATCTAAGGCTTGGTTTTTTGAAATGCTCTCCTAGTGTTGTATTTGGTGTGTACAGATTCATCCTTTGATGACCAGAGATGTTAATCTCCACAATGTCCCATTTTAAGCAGGGTCTTGCTTTTTTCAATCAGTACCTAACACCTCTTTTATATTGACATTAATAATTAACCAGTTTTTACATAAGGCAGACTTGAGTCAAGTCTGGGAAAGAAGTGATTTTTAGATTTTCTGTTTCCATGCTAAAGTGCTCTACATTAAGCTCTAGTTGTGCATTTCTTGTATTTTCAGGAAGAGCTCAGAACACATGCCAGCTTCTGTGATCACAATATACAAGACCAGGGAGTTGCTGGACTTTAATTTTAGGGCCTAATTTTGTTCTAAGCTCTGTTGATTCAATTTTCTGTGTGTTACTGTTAACAACAGTGAAACTTGGGTACTCTTAGGGAAAGAATCTGGTTTGTTCAGAAGAGGTTTGGTTAGAGCACGGTGATCTGTGCAATGCACCCTTTTTACCTCCTGTTTATTTCTTCTAAAACTGAAAAAAGATACTAACTTTCTCCTTGTGTGCTCATTAGAGAAGACCAGTATTTATTTCAGAGCAGTTAATCTGAAGAAAAAATGCTTTAAAAATATTCAAATACTTGCTGTGAAAGTTTATGCTCTGCCAGTGACATCAAAGGCAGGATAAAGGATAAAGCCTGCACAACCAGCTACACATCTGTTTAATCTTATTAGATGTTCTCCTTCACCTAACATGCACAGAAGCCTCAATTTTGCTACAGATGTGTTGTTAGTGGTCTTACACCATCAGCTGGTTACCTAAGGAACAGAGGCCCTTTACAGTCAATATTAATCTTTTTCTGGCATGCAGGTAGTAAATTTACCAGAAACCATTATCTGCTACTGGTGTTGCTGACAAAGTAGTCATAGTCCTTGTAGGCCTGCTCCTGGATACCTAGGTAGGCATTGGAAGGTTGTAAACAGTTCTAAAAAAGGGTTGGTAAATATTTTATCTCTCTCTGGTGATGAAAAAAAGTGTTGAAGAGGCTATTAAACTCAAACTGTGTTTGCATTACTCTTGCAAATAGTCATTATTGTTTGTTCTAAGTGACTTTTTGCAGTAAATATTGAGTTCTAAACTTAGAAAAACAGCAAGATAAATGGAAGCAAAAATTCTGATTGTTTAATGATAATAAGGAATGGAAAGGTTATTTAATCACTGTTTTCTTACTAAAACAATTGTAAATATTTGTCAAAAAATGCCATATCAAAGCTATTTGTTTTCCAAATCTTTTTCTAATGTGAAGAATTTTAATTAGGAAATACAGTTCAATTTCACCTTTTTATTCTTGATGCAGTTCAAAGGCTCCATATTGAGCTCTGTCATTCTTTTGGGTAAGATTGGATTGACCTGGGTTCTCCTGCAATTAGTTGGTATTTCCTGGTATTCTTTCTATATCCTCTGGATTCAAGATTACAAATCTTGGACATAGCTGAATGACCTGTCACACTGAATGCTGAAAATGACCATTTTTGGCAAGTGTTGTCAGGAATGAACACTAAACAAGCACTTTTTTCTCATTGCAGGGTGTGCAGAGTCTGTTTGTGTATATGGGAAGGAATCAAGTTAGAAAGCAGATTTTTGTCTGGGTTTGCATCAGTTCTTGTATGAGCTGCATGTGGAGACCAATGATAGGAGAATAACTTTGGGTTTTATCAGTCAACCAACAATCATACATCATTTTAATAAAGTCAAGTGTGTGTATAGTAGTGATGGCTGGATTGTGGGATAGATGAGGGATACTGTTGTTCTCCCATCTTGCAGTTACTGTTTCAGGTCTGAACTCATTTATTTTATTCTCTGTATTTGATTTCAGAAGAAATAATGCAGGTGACAGAGAGAAGGCACTACAAGTTATGCTTCAAGTCCTGCAGACATGTGATCACCCTGCTCCAGACATGTTTTGCTTATGTGGGAGGATTTACAAGGATATGTTTCTTGATTCTGACTGTAAAGATACCAATAGTCGAGATCATTCCATTGAATGGTAAGAGGAAAAAAAAAAAACCACCAAAAATCTGTTTAAAAACATTTTCAGAGTTTTTTTACTTCTGGATATGAAAAGTAGTGTTGTAATAATTAGAAGATCTGTTTTTCAGGGTCCTGTTTGAATAAGTGGTTTATTGAGCATCAGACTTTTGTATGATTATTTCTTTGCTTCTTTATATAAACTCTCCTAGAAATTGAATGATGTACTTTATTGGGAGGGATGTTGATTAACCTGTGTCTTTGTTGAGGAAATATATAACTAATGTGTCTCAAGGCCAAAATGAAATACAAGTGAGATCATGGACTTACATTAGTCCTCTGTGCAAGGATGGTTTCAATGCTGGATCCCCAGGAAATGCAATGATCTACTGTATATAAGGAAAAAATAGTGATAAACAGTGTTATAAATTTTCTTTAGACATTAAGGCATGTATATGCATGCAGGCTCTCCCTGACATACTGTTCATATAGGTATTTTTGTGTAATCATACCTCTGAGTACAATAATTTTAGCAATGTGGGTTTGGACAGTAATTGTGAAATATTCTCCCCTACCACCTCTCCTTTTCCCCCCATACATTATGGATGGATAGCAGGGAATTTGCAAGCTTCAAGTGGATCTCTTAATCCTGCACCAGCTAGTGGCAGGCCTTCAGCCTGTGTCAGCTGTGTCTCAGTTACCTTTAATGAATATGAAGCTTTAAAACAAAGGGGTTGGGGCCATTGGTGCCAACTACCAATATAATCCCTACAGTAAATCAATA
The DNA here is from genome assembly GCA_013398075.1 of Notiomystis cincta. Taxonomy (NCBI): domain Eukaryota; kingdom Metazoa; phylum Chordata; class Aves; order Passeriformes; family Notiomystidae; genus Notiomystis; species Notiomystis cincta. The sequence continues at coordinate 651,801 of VZRX01002836.1, forward strand.
TCTTTAAATATCTACCAAAACTTTGCAGTATTTCAGTTCTTCTAAACAACAAGATGTGAGTTCTTGACTCCTCTCTGCAGGTATCGCAAAGGATTTGAACTCCAGCCAACCCTGTATTCTGGAATTAACCTTGCAGTTTTGCTGCTTGTTGCAGGGCAACAGTTTGAAAGCTCGATGGAACTGAGAAAAATAGGTAAATATCCACAGACAGTGCCACAGACAAGTGTTCTGCCTCTCTCCCTGTGAGGAAAACAAAATACTTACAGTGATGGTTGTATAGACAGAAAGGTGGTTCAGGCTTTTTTGTGGTGGGTCCTGGATGACAGGGTCTAAAGCACAGGGATCTTGAGGGCACATTTTCCTTCTGGCTGCCTTGGAGCAGCTTTCTGGTAGCATGGCCCATCTAAAGGGCCCCAGAGATGGGAGAACAGCAAAGGACCAACTTCAGCAGTAAACTGCCTTTACTGCACCACAGAGATTATCCCATTGCAGAGCCAACAGGGCACAAAGACAGGAAGAGACAGTGTGGCCCAGTTCTCAGGAATGCCAGGAAAGGATCCAAAGGGTTTCTGTTGTCACTGAGCTGAGAGATCCATAAGAAGTATTGCCTGGAAGAATCTGCCAGGACAGTTACTTTTTGTCTACCTGGAGTCACTCACATCTTCCATGTATGTGCTAACTAAAACTTGTCACTTTACAGTTACAAAGAAATCCCATAATAGAAACAGAAATGCAGGTCTCCCTAGGGAGATGATAGCTGAACATTACATTTTTAATCTGGTCTTGTCTGAAATGCATATTTGAGCCTTAAATGTTAAGAATGCAAAGGTGGTTTAAATCACTCCCCTGACCCTGCTCTGGGGTGGACTTTCGTGAACCTCTAGCCATGGATCCCTTGCAGTGAATGCAGCTGGGGACACAAATTTGTGCATCTTAGACTGAAAATCAGGAGGCAGATAGCCCAGACAGGAAGAAAAAGAGGTTTTTCAGCCCTTTGTAGTAGGAGTTCTCACTTTCTGGACTGTACTGGGGGTGTGATTTGCAGATTCTGCATCTGTGTTGTGCAATGTTGTTTCCTGGGGAAAATTTACTCCACTTTATTTTCATCAGTAATGCTTAATCAAGTCTTAAATTAGTCTTTTACTGAGACTTATCAGTAAAAAACACAAAAGAGTGTTTTACTGATAAAATATTGTGGTTTCTAATTGAAATTTTACAGGTGTGCGGTTAAACAGTTTATTGGGAAGAAAAGGAAGCCTAGAAAAAATGAACAATTACTGGGATGTGGGACAGTTCTTCAGTGTGAGCATGCTGGCCAATGATGTTGGTAAAGCAGTACAAGCAGCAGAGAAGCTTTTTAAGCTGAAACCCCCAGTGTGGTATGTGGTAGAAGGCTGTAGCTCAAGTATTAAACTGTGGGGGAAAACAGGAATTTTAAAAATCTTGCAGTCACATGGATAACTTAACTGGATTTTTCCATCTCTGTTTGCAACCCTGACTTTATACTCTGTTCTTCTATTGTGAGAAGGAAGGAGGAAGATGAGAAATTAGGTTATCTAACATTCTCAGGTTTATATCCCATTGAAGCATGTATTTTATAAGAAAGAATTTGGAAATTAATAATGATTCCTTGTGAAGCAATTGTGAAAAGATTGTGAAACCATTGTTTTCAGGGTTTAGCTAGCTGCTGCTTCCTTCCCCCACCATCTTCTAGCTCATCATATCCTGTCTAATCCCCATGTAACGACTCATGTAACTATACCCATTTGCAAAAAGCTATTGTTCATGAGCATCCATGTGAGCTTATGACTTAAGGCTGTGTCTAAACTTGCTATTCTTTCCAGAAATCTGTAACAATCAACACTACCATTTCCATTATGGTAGCTTTTAAAATACATTTCATTTTGGATGTTTAAGTCAGTTAAGTGGTTTTAGAATCTGGTCAGGTTTTGTTTTCTCTCTGTTAACTCACTAATTCAATACATTCTAGGTACTTGAAATCATTAGTTCAGAATCTGATGTTAATTCAGCGTTTCAAGAAACTCACCATAGAACACTCTCCTAAACAAGAAAGATTGACTTTTTGGCTAGATATAATTTTTGAGGCAACGAAAGAAACAACTAATGGACTGAGATTTCCAGTAAGATGTTATGTCCAAACAAGTTTTGTCTGTTTTATGTTTCTGGATAGGATATTACAAGAATTGGAAGACTCTAAACACAATACTTAAAAACTTAACTGCCTGTTATTTCACTGCATGAACCAAACCCCTGTACTCTGCTAATCTTTATGCTATAAAAAAAATTAACCCACCACCCTAAAAGCATTCTAAGAAATACTTGTAAGTCTCCTATAACAAATTGTGATAATGCTGTTCTGTTGTTCATAAGAACACAGACTTTTCCTGCCTTGTCTTGCCCTCGTGTCTCCCTTTTATAGGCCTTACCTCAAAATTACCTTTTGTCTATGTCAGAGCATCTGAAGATATTGTAGTGTATTAGCTGCTGGTTTATTAAGGAAAAATGCTCTCTGTCTTCAGGTTTTGGTGATAGAACCAACTAAAGTCTACCAGCCTGCATATGTTTCAATCAACAGTGAAGCAGATGAGAGCTCTCTGTCTTTGTGGCATGTCTCTCCCCCTGAAATGGTAAAGCTGCAGCAAGTGTGTTAAATGTACTCTGAATCATTGTACATAAAGTAATTTTTACATGTAGATTTTGGAGCACTCTACAATAATTTAAAATTTGCTACATTTCTGTGAAGCCCAAGTCTCAATCTCTTTTGTGCAGGTACAAAAGTTGACATTTTACAGAGAAAGTAAAAGGAGTGACTATGATTAGAACTCAAGGGGTTTTGATGTCATTCAGATTTAAGTTATCTTGATCATGTCTCTTAGAAGTGCAGGGGTTAATTTGGCCTGCTCATAATATTTCTCAACAGAATTCTGTGATTTTTGTTAAGATGCAGGTCAAAGATTAAAAGCAAAGATAAAGCCCACTATTGTGTTCAATGTTTTAGGCAATTTAAGCTCTTACAATTGTAATATTAGAAACTAGAAAAAATGGTAGTCTGTGACAAATCAGTGTCAAGAAATAAAATATTTGGTGTCTTGGGTTATTGGTTAAGGCACAGGGGATTAAGAAAGGTGTAGGCACAGTTATGGACAGTGTCAGCTCTTAAAAATGAGAAAAAAATTCAGTTTCACATTGAAAAACTTGAAATCTGCAATATATTTTGCCACACTTTCTTAATATTAGAACAACATGGATGGAGAATAGACTGGAAACAGAGAGAGGCAAAGTGTGGAAAAGAAGCATGTTGGAGCAGGACAAGAGCACATAATCACCTGGATCTGTGAACAGTTTCTCCAGTACATTGTTCTGCTTCACTGATTCAAGTGAATGTGCCTGACACAACTTTGCTTTATGGAACAAATTTTTGGTGCATATCTGACATAACTAATAGCTTATCTTACTTAGCAATAATCAGAGTTTTGGAGGGCTGCAGTCCTAAACACAGGCTGTCCTTCCTCTGTTTTGCCTACAGTGTGTTCCCAGGCCAAAGCTCTTGGCTCAAAACTTCTTAGGGAGATGGGTGAATCTGCCTTTCCCTTTGAGCCTAGATAAGAGTAGGGCATAGTCTGCTCCATGTTTAATGTGAAATAGAGATAAATTGCATAAAAAAATAATGTTTTGTGAATTGTGCTGCACAATTTATTCTTCAAGTTTAATTTTACATGAGGAAATACAGCCTTTGCTTCCATTTATATTCATTTTTCCTCCAGTGAATAAAATAGCAACGCATGTAAAAGTTCTTTACCCATGTATCAATCTTATTTCAAAATATGGAGGAAAGAAAGAAGGAAAGAAAGAAAAAAAGACAAGTTGGAAACCCTTCCTTTTGTTTACCATGCTGTGACTTTGTTTTCAATATTAAGTCAAGGTTAAACTGTGGCTGATTGTATCTCTCTGTTCTTTACAGAAACAGATTCATGAATGGAATTTTACAGCTTCTTCCATTAGAGGAATAAGGTTGGTATGTCAGTAAACAGTTCAGTATCTTTTTGTATATGTTTTATGTTTCCCTTAAGTGGGAAATCTGGATTCTACCTGAAATCTCTCTCTTTCAATGGCCTGTTATAAAAGCTTGTTCTGGCCAACCCACCTTGAAATGTCACAGAGGAGTTTGCCTTTCCATGCATGGGCAGAGCTGTACATTTCTCATAGGAACACTCAGATCTAAGGGGCTTTTGGGGTATCTGTATTCTCTGGTAGACTTCTTTCTTTTCCATTAGGTAACTGATTTTTGTATATTTTTCTGAATGTTTCATTGAAGTTATTGCCATCTCTGCATTTAAAACCATGGTGGGCAGAAGGAAAGAAAAGCCTTTAGCTCTTCTTGCTTCCTTCCATAAGTGAAAGAAGAGTTTGTCTGTTTTCCTTTAAGAAAAGGAAACTGTGGTATCTGTTTTCTGTTTGGAAGTCAAATGCTTCTGATATGTTTTTATTTAAAAAACTGCTAGTTAAAACTTGAATTATTGGAGAAATAATAAATGAGGCATAAATATGTTTTTTGCTAAGGACAGAAAAGAATTCTTAAGCTGGAAGTAGACTACTGGTGGAGTTTATCAAGGGCTAACCTTTAAATAGTTAAGACAGTTCCATTTTGTGTTGCTTAGATTAATGAAAACACTAGTCACAAGTAAATGGGTCAAAATATTAGGGCCAAAAAAGATCAGAATATTATATAGAAAGAACAGGATTGTTCTGAGAACTGAAAGGATAGAAAATATTCACATTTGGTGATAACAGTTGCAAAATGCATGACTACATTTAGAAGGTAGATTATGTATATTAAGCTGGTCTACTTTGCTGCCAGAAGGGTGAGAGACAGCTTTAATTTTTTTCCTGTCCTGGTGTTCTATCTCCTCTTTGAATTATGCAGGCTGCAGCTAAGAACCAGAGGAACTGTAAGTACAGGGAACACCTGGTGGGCTTCTGCCTTCTCTCTCAGCTCCTGAGTCCCACACTGGTGGATGTGGCCTTTCTAGGGACAAAAATGACTGCTGTCTGGGACCCCTTGTGTGACTGCATAAGCTTAAGTGCTTGATAAACCTGATTCAAGCACAAGAATAAATTCAGATACCTAATGGGTTCTGCAGTTCTGAAAGGAGAGGGCTTCTAGGCTTTGATCTTGACTCAGAGTGCCTAAAGCTTTAGGCTCCATGTTTGCCTTCCCTAAACTTGTATAATCTGCCTAAGCAAATAAGCTCAATGAAGAAGTATTTCTCTGAATAATGTGAGTGGTGGTTGAAAACCTAAAACTGTAGATTTGGACATGGATTCTACCATAACTCCAGTATTTTCTTCTAAAAAAATAGCAGATTTTGGTTTAAATGAATTTTACAGGGTATTTTATTCTACTACTCCAAAGCCATGTAAATTGCTGAAGTCTGTGGAACTGTTTGAGCATAATTCAGCATAAAGTTTCTGTACCATATTAATTACCTTCAGTCAACACAATGCACAGAAATTAATCTTTGGGAGAGATAACTTTAATCAAAAGGAAGCAAGCAATTAATTTCATTTGCTTTGATTTTTAATCACTGCTGAGTGATTAAAAAAATCACTGCATTAAAAAGCTCAAAGAGGCAGTCTTTTTTAAATTTAGTGGAGTTAGATGTTTGCTTTGTATGTGACTACTTTAAATTACTATACTTTTGAAATTTCATTAATTTAAAAAAAGTCTTGGGCTCAGTTTACATACACTCTATCAAAGCTCTCAAACTGTATTTATACTAACCAGTTCATCTTATATACCCCATACATGACAATGTTTGTAATGCAGTATTGTTACCTACCTGCTGTCTTGTCCATCCTATCTGGAAGAATCAGTTTGCTTTGTGTCTTAGTTCTCAAGTCAGATATGTGCTCATAGACTACCCTGCTATACTGAGTGGATCTAAAGAATGGCATGGTGTTATTTTCATGTATTTCTAAAAAATGTCTTCAGGCAAAATTTGGATTCTTTGGAACGTTTTCCATGTAGCCCTTAATGATGCTTCAACAAGCAACACCAATTGGGCATGTAACATGTGGCAACTTCACTGTAGTCTCTACTGTCATGTATTTTAACTAACTGGCTCAGCAGAGGATAAGCAAAATAGAAGAGTTTGACCAAACAGATCAGGCAAGAATCTAAGAAATTCTATTAACTTATGGCACAAAATACCTTAACAAGCCCAACAACTTGACATTATGTAGGAAAATACTGAAGTGCAAGTGTTTGGGGTAAGAGTTAATTCCTAGATTTGCTTTCATATTGATACTGTATTTTATGGCATTTCACTTTCACGCTTCAGTGCATTTAGATGGGATATACATGACATTGGCAAGACATAATATGCAATAAATAATCCCTTTTTCAGAATTATTGCTGCAATTTGGAGTAAATATTGGTAATCCCAAAACTTGGATTTCAGTATTAAGGCCATAAAAAGTATAGACTGAGAAGGATCTGCTACACTGCTGCTATTTCCCAGCTCAGTTTTATTGTAGGAGCAATGGAATTATGAACACCTGAAGTACTTTTCAGTCTTTAAAGAATGGTTTTCTAAATAGCTAAATTAGTGTCAAAGCAATTCACTTTCCATTGAGGTGTCATCAAGTACCAAGGAGTCTGATGGAATTGTGTAAATGTAGAGGTGGAGGTGAACAAACCAACCTCAATACAGGTCAGATAAACTAGTATTTTACCAAAGTAAGCAGTAGTTTATTTATCAAATTTGAGAGAGGATTATAGAATATATAAATAAACTGAAAACTCTGAGTTATAAGGAAAATATATATAACTTCATATTGCTTCTCTGAGGTAATTAACTGTGAAAAAATGTTCATGATTTTAAAAAAACCTCCTCATTGCCCTATTTCTTCTAATAGTTATATGCAAAATAATATTTACCTAATGTGAATTTTACAGCATATCCAAGTTTGATGAACGATGCTGTTTTCTTTATGTCCATGACAACTATGATGACTTTCAAATCTACTTTTCCACAGAAAATCAATGTAGTAGGTGAGTTCAGTTTGTGTGGGTGTTGCATGCCTTAAATATATCCTAAATAAATTAGATTTCATTATGATTGAAACCCAGTATTTTTGCTTGAGAAACAAATTATTTATTTCTTCACTTATTTTTTCTTGATGAAGAAGCAATGGAAGCAAAGGTGATGTTTAAGGTGATGAGAGCACCCATTTTCCTTACTGTGTGATTCTCATTAGTTCATGTACAAATTACTATGTCTGAAAAAGGCTTAACCAGCTTAATCTTATTTATAACTATTAGCTTTTTTTTCTTTACCTTGGCCATGTCAGGTAAGGTACTACATTGTTTCAGGTTCCCTTATGTGTCTGTTGATTTTCAATTAAAAAAGAGTAAGTGTAACAAGAAATTCTAATTAACATTGTGTCTCAGGTCTGTGTTTCTGATTTTACCTGTAGTTAAATGTTTTCTGATGATCTGTTGTCCCTAAAAAGCCAGCTAACTGAATTTTAGGCCTAAATCTTTACAGATCAAATTCTACCTTGTGACTGTTAGTTGCACATACACATTCCAAATGATGTAGGAGGGAATTGTTAATACACTTAGGTTTTGGAGTTGAATGGTATATTCACTATTTCTTGCAGTAATTATGTATTTTGTAATAACTATGTATTACATGGAATAAACTCAGCTTAAAGAAAATTACTAGCTTTGCAGAGTGCATTGCATGAAAGTAGGAAACACTAAAATTAATGTTACCTCCTCAGCCTTAATTTGTCAGTGCAATTTGTGTGTCATGAGACATGGCCACATTTTTCATGCCATATTCAGTGCACTACTGAAGTCAGTTCAAGAGATGTTTCTCTGTTATTTAATGAAAGAGATGTATGAAATTAAATTATGAATATTTTATCATTTTCTTAATAATTGTTAACCATTTCTTATAGAATTTGGAAAAAAGTGAGTGGCTCAGGCAGGGAAGTACAGGAAAAAATGTTCTTGTACTTCAGTATATCTCCACCCCAGAGAACTAGAAAGTAACTAAAACTCTTCCAGCCACTTTACTACTTTTATACTTTTGGATTTCTGACAAAAAGCTACAACAGCTGATTTTCTGAAATATTGAGTAATCAATCTTGCAGCCAAACACGTAGTGAAAAAATATTTGAGTGGAATCTACCAAGATTTTGCTATGCAATTACAATAACAAGTAACTACTGAGTTCTGCTCCACCAAATAAATAATTTTATAAATAGTGAGGCTTTTCAGTGTGTATTTGATGTTCTTCATCATTTAAAATGGGATAAATATGGAGAAAGTCAGTAATGAAAGAAACCTGTGAACATGCTAGTCAGTTTATTAGCTTGAAAGCAAAGCCCAGCTTGCAAGAATCTGTTTAGTCTGCTTCCAAAAGGGTATTCTTCTTTGATCTTGTGCTATTTATTTCTTTTTTAGATTCTGTGGTTTGGTGAAAGAAATTTTGTCTGATGCAGTTGGCAGTACTTTGGAACTAGAAGGAGAAATAGATGGAGACACATTAGAGGTATGTTGAGGATAAAAGAGCTAAGAACTCTGAAACTTGTTCTCAGTCTTCCCTACACTTTCATATCAGTATAGTAGAAAGATAAATAGCATTTAAACTCCTTAATTTTATATGGAATTTAAAGTCTTTCAAAATTATTTGTAAATGAGATTTGCATTCATTTGAAAAAAAAACATTTTTAATGAAGTGAGCCTGTTACTACTGTAAACTGTATAAATCCTTAATGAAATGTATTGTATTCTCTTGCAAACAATATATAGATGAGAATCAACTGATATCAGCTGGTTCAAGTAGATTAAAAAGATAAAATATTAAATAAATGCCAGGAAAAAGCCATTTACAATGGTACTTTTGTTTTTCTAGCAGCTGATACCATTACTACTCCAGGTAATTTCATTTGCAAGGCTTCTGTCTCAGAGATATTTTAGGTATTTAGGATCAGATTAATATGTGCTTTTTTCTTATCACTGTAATATCCATGTTAGAAATCCAGGAGCTGTAGACTTTCTTATAATTAGTACAGAGAGGAAAAAAGGAAAAACAAGCAACTTGGAAAGGGTTCTTCACATTTCATGTGGCCTCAGGTTGGGATAGATGAGAAAGGAACTCATAGCAGATGTCCACATCTGTGCCATTAAATACATACCCTGTACTTATTACTCTTCTTTTTATTTCTTTTGAAATCTGAAAAGCCACCATAGAAGGCAGATTGTAAGTTTTATTTGTGGTCAAGCAAATTTAATCAGTCTGATTAATGAGCATGAAAACCCTCCTGTGGCCCATTTGAGCTGGGCATCTTTCTGATTGTGTCTCATTCCAGCAACTCTCTAAGGCTGACCATTCAGAGCAGCTCTTCATGGTAGTGAGGACTTGAGGCTCCAGGGGCGGAAAAAGAAAATATAAAACTCCCTGCTGTACTGTTGAATGTAGTTGCATTTAGTGGGAAAGATGAGTTTTTGCATTGGAGTTTGTTTGCTTGGCCACAGAATTCTCTCCCCAAGTGGAAAGGACGAACACACACATCTGTTGAGCTCAGTTTAGTGCATCCATCTGTGGTCCTGACACAGCTTTGGGGCTCTGCCTGGGTAAGACAGGGTGTTCTCTATAGCTGCAGATTTTTATATTGCCTCATTATGTACTCAGCTAAGAGCAGGACTATCTCCACACAACAGTCTGCTCAGCTGTATAACAATCTCTCAGAGGATGTGAGCTCACCATGGCTTGAGCCTTTTAAAAACTAAACTGAAAAAATTGTTTGACTGAATAGCAGGAAGCAATCCTGCATAAATGAATGAAACATGAAGATGTGACTACAGAAATTAATTTTAAATCTTCGAGCTGTATCATTCTACCTATCTTGAAGTTTTTGCAATTGTCACCTTTTACTTACTGTCTTAAGCTAGGACACTAAAACAGAAATCAGGATTTCTGAAGGGGAGAAATAATTAGTGTATAAATGAACAAAGACACTTAATGCCTTCCTGCATCTTAAGATTTTACCTTTAAGAAGTGACAATGAGGAAAATGCAGCTTTGTGTGGTCTTAATGGGCTCCACTAGTACAGAGGAAACAGTTCTTACTGTTAATAAAATTGTTTATTTTTGGGAAGAGGAAGAAAGAACCTCCTGCAAAGTCTGGGGGAAGAAAATCTGATTTCAGTCAGAATCCTTATGACAATGTTGTTGCAAGTGGTTGTATATTTTATGTATAAACTGCAGTCTAATTTTACAGCTAGCAAGTATTTTGAAGGAGTGTGAGTATTGCAGTTCCTTTGACCTTGGGGTATTCACTTCTGTATATTGATATGAAGAAGTTCCTATGACTTTAAGAGTACCTGCTGTACCCCAGATAGGATATTCTAGAGAACACTCTGCCCTACACAAGGTCAGATATGAATGCTTGTTTACTTGTACCTCATGGCTGGATTTCACAGCCAGTGGATCACTTCTTCAGACTTTGGCAAACAACAGTGGTTTATTCAATATTTGTAACTGTTGGAACAAGAAGAGGCAAATGCAAAGTGTCATCAAGTCTATACAAGTCTATTAAACTGTCTATTATTTAGTGCTGAACTCTAAATACCAACAATTTTCATGTATCATGGGACCCAGACCTGAGATCATAGATTTCTCCACGGTAGTGAAAGGGTTGGCTTAGGGCCAGTGTGTTGCAGATGGGGTTGCTGTCAGTCCTAAATTCTGCAGTGTGACTGCTGCCTTTTTTCTGCACAATTTTATGCCATATGATAGCTGTGAAAGCTGGGTGTGCTCCTACCAAAGAACCTGACAAGTTTTGCATATGGCGTTTTGGGTCAGTTATGCCTATCGGGTATCGAGATTATGTTGGGAACGGTGAAGTGCTGAAATGCAGTAAATGGAGCTGTGCTAAGGCTCTGCTCACTCAGGTTTAGCTCCACTGAGCAGGATATGCTGTTAGGATAAACGACAGACGGGTTTCCTTTAGCACATTCCACACAGCAGCATGAAACTCTCTGTCTGAGGTGAAGAGGGGGAGTGTCAGTAACACAGGGACACTGCAGCAGCAGAGCTGCAATGGGAGCTGGGAAGGCACATCAAAGAAATACCCCAAGGCTTCATTCTGGGTCACAGAATCAGATTGGGCAATGCAGAAAAAGTGATCATTGACAGAAAAGTCAGTATGGCCATTGTAAAAAGGTTTGTTTGGTTGTTTTGGTTTTCTTTGGGGTTTTTTTAATAGGGAAATCACATGAAGCCACAGAGAATACCTGCATTTTCCCCATATGGGACATCCTCTTGGATGTGGGAGGATACTAGGGGAGGTCTGTGTACTCCTGATAATATCTGAGACTATGAAACTGTCCAGTTCCTTCCATCCTTTATCAGTTCCCTGGTTAGAATTATGGCTGTGCTGTTCAACCCAACTTCCAGAAGAAATTTGGTTTCATATGTGTACACTTCAAGCATCATTCACTCTTAGAGTAGGAGAGCTCTGTCACAAGGTCACTGTATGGGACAGGACCATGAGGTGGTGTAAATTAGTGTAGCTTTACTGAAGTCAGTGAACCAGCATTGATTTATTCAGCTGGAAATATGACTCAGTGTGTTTCAGCAGCAGTGGAAACCATCACTTCATCTATTTAATAATTTTTTGACAAGATGAATGGTTTTTTCTGCCTTTTGGAAAAAGTTCACAATGTGAGAGGATTATGTCAGAAATTAATTTTGCTGTGACTAAGCTCAAATGAGAGTCTTGGGTCTTAATGTCCAATATTCTTAATGAGAATATTTCTTTTATCTATTTATGAAACCATTGCTTCCAAAATTTTAGGTTACATTCCATATGATTTACATGCTCTGAAGGCTCTGTCAGCAGTTCTTAATGATACATGAATGGGTTCTTTTGACAGCACTGTTTCATTGAATTTGGTTTAGTGGTATGTTCCTTGTCTGGATGAATGCATCTGTCTCAGAGTTGGTTAAGGAAGATTGTATTACAAAGCAAGTAAGATGGACATTTTACAAGTTGTGTAAAGCACCAGGCTGGTGGGTGTCCTGCTCTCCCACAGCTGCTCTGCAGCAACCCCTCTGTGCTGTGCTAAACTGGGGTTAAGGCTCTCTGTAATGTCAAATGTTAGTGATAACAATTTCTGTGCTGCTTTGTTTATCTTTTCTGCTTGCAGTATGAATATGATTATGATGAGAATGGTGACAGGGTAGTTCTAGGGAAAGGTACTTATGGAATAGTTTATGCTGGAAGAGACCTTAGCAACCAGGTCCGAATAGCCATCAAAGAAATACCTGAGAGAGACAGCAGGTAAGATCTAATTCATCATTATATCCACACTGTTAACAAAAATGCAGTTGTTTTTTGAAAACTTGGCTCTTCTTAGCATGTGTTTCTGTGTGGTTAGTTTATAAAATCCCAGTACAGTGAAATTCAATTATTACTTCCTCCTAGTATTCAACAGTCCCTTTTTGAGAATAAAGACTTTAATATTTGGGGGAAAATATATGTTATATATCATAAATATTACATCTTAATAATCTTACATTCTAGAAGACATATTTTTGGTTTTAGGTTGCAGCTATATCTTGTTTTCTTTTTGGGGAGGGTGAAAAGCATGAGAGGAGCTCTGGAGTCAGACAGTGCTATGTATTGATACAGAAGACACACACATAAATTCTTGGATGTCATGTTTCTCCACCAGGGTTCCTCTGGCATCTCTCTGTACTTTTTCTGAATAGGCAGAGAATCATGCTGCATTTTGAAGGTCATGGACAAGATGTTTGCTGAGAATTGGACTGATATCCCCAAAATCCATTCTGTTGTCAAGCTAGCATTTAAGCATAGCCTAGAACCTTTTCCTGTGTGATGAAATAGTTCTTGGTTCTTTTTTTTTTTTAATAGGTACTCTCAACCTCTTCATGAAGAGATAGCACTGCACAAATATTTAAAACATCGGAACATTGTCCAGTATCTTGGATCTGTTTCAGAAAATGGATACATTAAGATTTTTATGGAGCAGGTGCCAGGAGGTTTGTATCATGCTGAGTGTGGTCTGCCAAAGGAAAAGCATTTGGGACTCCAAACTTACTGATAGTCAATAGATGAGGAGTTAATGTGTTTGTGTATTCTGTATGGCTTTTGTGTTGAGCCTTTAACTGTGTAAGTGATCTTTCTCCTAGAGTAAATTGGAAGAGTATAGGTCCCAGTACCCTCTCCCCTTTCTGCAATAATTCTAAACCTAGAGAGAAGTCATTAAAAGTATTTGGTTTCAAATACTCATGTGTTATAAAACAGTGGAGTCAGAGCTGTATAGTCCATTGAGCTCAAGTGTCTGAATGATGTCTGGAGGTTTCACTGTAAGTTTCTCTGTGAGCAGTAACACTGATAGAGCAATTAAGTACTGTTTTTTAACTGCTATATACAAAGGACTGCTATTTCCTAGGTAGATTAAAGTGAGATGTGTCCCTTGCTCATAATTTCCAGTTTCACTCCTCCAGCCTTCTCTGCCAGAAGAAGAGGATGTGAGATTTCACTCTTTCTAACCTCTCTACATTGTTTCCATCTCCATTTTGCTATTTACTCTTCAGTGTCAAGGATGTGTCAGAATGAGTGTTAAATTTTGCATGAATTTAATTTGCAAAGTAAAAACAGAAATAAGAAAAATGGGGGGAGAAAGTTCAGATTTTCTAAGAAAGGTCCAGACAAACATTCAAAGTGTGATTAAATACATCCAGGGCATTTAGGGATGTAGGGAATTTTAGTTTTTGAATCCCTTCTCACCTGACAAGGGAGACACTTTGACCTGCATGATGCATGCAGATTTTATCAACACTTCACTTGTTTTCCCACACTTGTTAGCAGTGTCAGCTGGTGTTGTTTCCTGTTCATATATGCACAGTAGAGTGTGCTGTGATTAGTTGCTAATGGCAAGATATTACTGAACCAATTTAGAGTTTTTAAACTCTGTAGCTAGTCTTAAAAAAGAACCATCTGTTCAGATTATGCAAGATTCTCTAGGAAACTACACTTTAGAAGGCTGTTGGTGTGGACTTGAAAGTTCCTTTAGCTGAATTCTTCTGGCCTTAAATAGACCTACTGTACTTAGTTTATTTTGTGCTGAATAAGCAAAACTGTTCTTTATTTTGTCTCATGATTACAATATTTGTTTTACTTAAAGATTCATTTTATTAGAATTGGGGATGTGTAGATAGCCTATCTCCTACTCTGAACATCCATTGAGAAGGTTTTTTCAGGAGCTTTCTTTCCTATCTCTGAGTATTGCCAGAAGTTGATCCCATACTTATAAAGGTTCTGGTTTTGATTCTACCCTTCCCTGCCTCAAGACAATCAGCTTGTCCTTGCCCATAGCTCTGGTTCATGGAGCACAATGTACAGCACTGTTCCCTTTAGTCCCTGTTTCTTTAAGGGCTACAGGGGTGCTCCTCCTCATCCCAGCAGCTGTTACAGGGAAGTGAAGGGGGGTATCCAGGTCTGCTGGAACATTTTTTCTTGTCATGGAAGTAGAACCTGACCTGGCAGTAATAAATAATCAGTCCAGAGCAGCAGCAAATTATTTGCTTTGAGTGATCTAGCAAGAATTTGGCTTAATCATAGAAATACTGATTTTCTTTTATATTAGGATGTTAGCAAAGGCTTCATCCAGACTTAACTGTTTCATGTTAATTTGGGGATTTTGCTATCTTGATACACTTTCTTCAACTCCTGTAGGCAGCCTCTCAGCTCTCTTAAGATCTAAGTGGGGCCCAATGAAAGAACCCACAATTAAATTTTACACCAAGCAGATTCTGGAAGGCCTCAAGTATCTCCATGAGAACCAGATCGTACACAGAGATATAAAGGTAACTTCTCCTTTAGTATGTCTTGTTTGATTTGCTTTTTATCTTATTTACTTCAGTTAGTTTTGCTCTAATCTGAAGTAAAATTTTTAATAGGATTTTGTGGAAGCTGAAAACAAAAGGAAAGCATAAACCAACTCCTCCTGGTGCTCCTGGAATATTCCTTTGTAGAAAGGTGTATTACAAAGTGCAAACCTGGAGGAGTATTGAGATTGGGAATCTGTACTCATCTGTCTGCCTCCCTCCCTCCTTCCCTCTCTCCTCCTCTCCCCTCCTTCCCTCATATCCAAACCACAGGGGGACAATGTTCTGGTGAACACCTACAGTGGTGTGGTTAAGATATCAGATTTTGGTACCTCCAAACGGCTGGCAGGAATCAATCCATGCACTGAGACATTTGCAGGTAAGATAAATCAGTTTATAAGGGTTTTCATGACAGGTTTAGCATCTGAGCCAAGAGACTCTTTGGCTTAGTGATGAACACACTATTGGGTCTCTATTTCAGGGAAGAGTAAATGGGACTGTGATCACCATAAACACAGGCTTGATACCTTTCTTAACTTTTTTTTTTATGTAATTCTCTTCCATTTTACTTTTTGGGGGTTAAAGTTTTTCTTCTATGCTTTCATTAAGTAGCAATTGATTTGTTGCAATTACATCTGGAAACACTTGAATACAGTAACTTTTTCATTTAATTATCTTGATACTGGTAACTTACACATTCACACTTTCTAGGTGTATGTTTAAAAGTGCAGAAAACCAAACTCAAACTTATGAACACTTTCAGTTTTGAGGTATTAATTATAATACCCAACCAACTGGCTAACAACGGTAAAAATAACAGTTTACATGAAAATTTTAGGCTGATGTGTTACAGAACAGCTTTACACAAGGTTTTAAAGACTTGTAATATTCAGGGAAAACAAAAATTGCTGAGCAAAAAGGGAAACTCCACATTAAAAAATGAATATGTGGTCACATAGTTTCTCAGTTGTGAGATCAGTGGATGTAGGTAACATGGTGTTTTTTCTTGCTATATGGCCTTATGCAAAGGCTGGTATAACAAGCCCCTTACTTGCCTTCAAGACTTTCCTTTACCTATCTGGTGGTGAGGCTGCAGTTCCTCCAGCTTTCTTACAAAGGAAGCCATGAAAATAAAATTCAGGTTCTGAAGTAACTTACCTTTCTCAGTTCTTTTAACTCATTATTAGCAAAGCTTGTGAATTGGAAACTAGACCCATGTTACATCATGATCTGAATACAGAATGTGATATCTGGATCAGGATCTTATGAGATCAAGAGCTCATCAGGTGCAGGCATTTTTAACAAATCTATTTCCTTTAAAGCTATAAAGGCTGTAGTTAGAATCAAATTAGGTTAGGAGTTCTTTAAAGAGAAGAAAAAAAATTATTTGTCCTGTTTGGAACCACAAATGAACATTTAAATGTTTTAAGAATGAAGAGCTTCAAGAAGAAGTCTCTTCATTGTGCAGATGCCCCAGCAGATAGATACACATGTGACAGTATGTGTGAAGAGAGCTGGCTGAATGCTGCCTTCCAAAGCATTCCTTTAAGGAGGTTCACTATTTTTTTTTCCAAACACATTATTCGATAAATGATTTTCCTATCAACCATCTTCCTTACAAGTGGATTGATAATTCTCAGATATGTACAGGTCTTTTCTCTCTGGAAAAGAGTGTTTTTGGATTTTGCCTACAATGTTTGTCCTTGCCATTATTGTTAGACTGGTTCAACACAGTTATGTTCCATGGAAAAGAGCTGCACTCCCACATGGTGTGATGCAATGTGCTTCTCATTTCTGCAGGATATTCTGTAAACTTTTAAGTATATAAAGGAGTTCCATAAGGTAATAGTTAAAGTCATGGTGGAAGACACTTCAGTGGCTATTATAAGTCATAGTCTAAAATTTAATTTTGGCCCAGGAAGCCACTATTATGGCTGATTGCTGTTAGGGTTGGAGCAGGCACTAAGGGAAAATCATTCTCTTTACCTGTGTTTTACTTACTCCTTAGTGACTTTTTAGCAACTGATTGACAGTAGGGATGATATATGGAGAAATGGTATCTTAAGAAAAGTCACCATATTATAATAAAAGGAGATAACTCCTTCCTTGTGCCCTTCTTTGTTCTCTTACAACTTTTCAAGCCTGTTCATGCCTTTGAGATGTAATTTGACACATAAATAAATATTTTATCATTTTGGATTTAAAATCAGTAAGCAGGTAGCTATACTCCAGAGTGCCTTAAAAGGTCTCTAGCATGTTTTTTTTTGTTCCATAACTCAGTACATAAATCCTAGATTTTAGGCATTATGTAATAAAATCACATGGTTGGAAGAATCAGACTTGTGGTGGTTTAAACATTACATCCCTCCACACACAGCCTGAGGGCAAAGCTGAGGCTTGAACTTTCATTCTGCAGCAGTCACATTCAATGAACATATTATACCCTTTTATCTTCACCATATGTCCATTACTTGATAATTCACAGCTCTACCACACTGCAGTTTTATTGCATTCTTAAGAAGAAAAATAATTTAAAGACGTCATAACAAAGAACTGTAGTGTTCAAAACACTCTGAACATCTAGAGATTTCTGCTGGTTTCTGCTGTAAAGACCTCATTAGCCATGTTAGTGAATGATTCAATAACAGTGATACCAAATTGAACATATTTTATTTAATATTTTACTGTCTTGTTCTTTTTCAGTGTTATTACTAGTATTACCCTCAAATTGTCTACAGGCAGAATCTTATTTTGTAAATATGTATAATTTCAGAAGTTCTAACCAGTTAGTTTGTTGGGTTGGTTTTTGTTTTGTTGGTTGGTTGGTTTTTTTGCTAGCCTTGGATGTCAGAAATCCCAAGCACATCCAAGACATCCTGGAATTCTAGACAAAATTTGATGGGTTGCTTTATTTATTGCCCTCTATTTACATATATATATATATATATTTACAAAAAAAAATTCAAACTAACTGTCTGAAATTCCCTGTCACTAGTATTCTCATTATTGGGGTAAAATATGAAAAATTATGTTCATGAAGACTATCTGTTACTTCTCAGATATTGTCATCTCTTATATGGATAATCTTTAAAAGTTGGTGTCTGCAAACATTGTCAATACAATTTTATTGTATTTATTTATTGAGAAGCTATTGGAGTATGTGGTGAACAGACTTTTAGCAGTCTGAAACCTTATGTTAGAAAGGAGGGGCAAAAAGATACTTTATAAAAAAAGATGTTAAAACATAAGTTTATGTCCAGTTTTCAGTGCTGATATGGGGAATTGGATATTTTGGCTATACAGGCTGCACTTGACAATTTTTGGTGAGTGTTGTGTTAATCCCCTTTAATGAGAATGAAGACTTGACTGCTCTTTCTGTCCTGACCAGGAACATTGCAGTACATGGCTCCAGAAATCATCGATAAAGGACCACGAGGATATGGTGCTCCAGCTGACATCTGGTCACTGGGCTGTACCATTATTGAGATGGCAACAGGCAAACCTCCATTTCATGAACTAGGGGAGCCTCAAGCTGCAATGTTTAAAGTAAATACAGCTTTTTTGTTCCAGAGTTGATGAATTTTCAGATATAGCTTAATTTCAAAATATTAATTGGTAGTGACATTGTGTTATATGGGTTGTTTTGCACAAAACCACAGTCTGACCTGTGTTTTTAACTCTCCCTGAAAGATCCTTCCCTTCTCTAAGCTGTATTGCTCTAGGGGGTGATCAGTTATTTTTGTGCTGGAAATAGGTCATGACTCAGAGCAGCAATCTGAAAAATGAGTGAAGACTTATGAAAACTAATATTCTCTGTGTTACTTTTTTCATCTCCTGCTCTTGGTTTATGATTTCCTTCTTGTAACCAGTCTCCCCAATAATGAGAAACAAGTTATTTCTGCTCCTTTAAGTCATTTTTGTAAGCTTCTTTCCCAAAGCAAAACCTTTCAAAGGCCCAGTCTCTGCAGCATGGATGCAGGAATATGTGCTGGAAAAGGACAAGAGAATAGCTTTCCAGGATTTCCAATATGTATTAAAGGAGTAAAATACCACATATTTTGCATTCCAAGTCCTTCAGATCAGAGCTACCTCCTCAGTAAGCTGTTGTCTCTGTATCTTCATTTCTCTTAGTGTATCTGTTTTCAAATGCAAAAATTAACACTTGAGAATTCTTCAGACAGTTTTGATGATAAAAGTTTTTTAAAAGTTACTTGTTCAAGCTCTGTAACTAACAGGAGTGTAACAGCTATGATGTGTCAAATAAGTAGACTGAAAATTTTTGGTTCGTCCATTGGCTTGCAGCAGACCTTTAGTAAAGCACTCAAGTTTTCAGTTATGCTTGAGAATTCTCATTCTTATGGTGGGGAAAATATCCCATCCCTAACCCAGCAAACTGCTTTAAATTACCAGTGTTGTACTTTTTCATATATCTTGTTGAAAGCCACAATGTGAGCTTTAGTATCATCATAAAAGCAACCATGGTGGCAAAATCAGATCTTTGTCAATAGGTATAGAAATGTGGGCTCTGCAGTTCAGCATGACAAGTAATGCCACATGTCATGCTAGGCCTGGGAGTTGTCCTATGCACCACACTAAAAGGCAAAGAAAGGGGTGGTTATGGGTTTTGATGCAGTTTTTTCAGTGGTATAATATATCACCTTGGTGCTGTCAATTTGTGACATACCTCTAAAGAAGCTGCCTGGGCGAACAAGGTTTGGCTCACTAAAGCTTTCCTGAGGGAGCCACATACTTTAAATGTCAGATACAATTCTGTACTTTTCATCTTGTGTACCTGGCATGTAGTGAACTGTTCAGTGGGTTACACACCTTATGTTTCAGCACAGTTTATTGAACACTCAGGAAGTGCTGGTTCAGTTCTGGGGGCTTGATGAGCTCTGGCAGGATCCTGCTTGTCCTACCTACTGCTGAGAGCCACATCCAGGCTACAGAGCTGTGCTCTGAGGTCTCAGGGTTGGCATTTTTAAAAGAAAATTTTTTGCGTTTTTTTCTTCAAGGATGTGGAAAAGTTTTCAGCGTTCTTATTGCAGACTGTGCTAATGTACTACAGGCATTTGGTTTTGCTTCCTGTTTCTTGGCTCTGCTGGGACCTGTTTGGAATTGTGTCTTGCTAGGCACCATAGGTTACAAATCCTGTTTTCTTTTTCTGTATAATGAAAGTAAGCAAGCTGGAAGCTGGATTTGAAGCAGACAGGCTGGGCAAGCATGTAAAAAGAAGTCTGAAAAACTTGGAATATTGAACTTTTGAGGTCCTCACCTCCACACATGAACACACTTGTGCATAGGGCAGGTGAGGAGAGGGAAGGTCTAAGTTTCCCTGTGCAGTCACTTTAGAAATTGCAAGTGACCAAAGAGCTGGACAAAGTAGAGAGAAGGGGCTGTAGTAAACCAAGGACTGAATAGTTCCTGGCTGGGTGTGCATTGTATGGTATTCATTCTGTGAGCACAGAACATGCACATCTGTGTCTGTGGGAAAAGAGAGCAAACAAATGACATTCAGTGGAGACAAAGTACACTAATGTTGACACAGAATTTGCAGGTGGTTGTGACAGAACTTACTCCCCTTGAGCAACAGAGATTAGGATCAGATCAGAGACAAGCTTTCAAATTTCCTGGTCCTGGTTTGGAATTTTCCTAGATTTTTATTAGTGCATAAGAGTGAAACCTGGCATCAGAGTGTTGCCAGTTTGTGACACTGAGTCTTGAATGTGCTTAGAGTCACAGTTTAGAAGGCCTTAAAGCCCTATGAGCGTTTTTTTACTGCACTGTCATTCAAACAGAAGCAGGACTGCTCAGCATTTTTTGCTTCAGCTTGCATTGAGGCTGAACCACTATTGTGAGAGCCTCATGGTGCCACAGTGTGTTAATGCAGCTCTGTAATGAAATTATTTGAAAGCAGCTGGCACTTGTTTAACTGCTGGGCTACTGTCTCCATTGTGGACACAATCTTTGTGCTTGTTCTCCAGGATGTGTTTTGTATAAAGATGCTGAGACTACAAGCCATAATCTCTCCAGGCATGTGCATGCAGTGCACACAGGTTATACAGCTCTGGCTTCCAAACACTTCTGCCAGATTGACATTAGAGAATAAGAAGGCAGTGAGGAGCTGGAAAAATCACTGGGGAGCAATCTGCAGAAGCACATTTTTCATTACTTAGAGTCTTAAAAGAGACTCTTAAGTAATGACTTAAAAGAGTCATCACTTAAAGAATAGTTTAACAAGGATCTTGTTAAGCCTTTGGACATCATGTGATTTTCAATTAAATAACACTGAAAGGCTAGGGAAGACATCTGGCCCAAGAGTGGGGGCGGTGACAAGGTCTGGCAAGGTCACTGTGCAGATCTGTGCGAGGCAATTTGGCAGTGGCAGGAGCAGAACAGGTGCAGCCCCAGGCTGTCAGTGCTAGAGGAGGAAATTATTGCTGTTCTTGGGCACAAATGTGCTGGAGGAGGCAGCAACCAAGACAAGAGACACAGTTCCAAGCAGGGATGATGGCAAACCTGTGCCATAGCTGGAGGGGTTTGTGGCTGGTAAGAGAAGGAGTATTTGAAGCACTTGGTGTCGATAATGCCCAGATCCCAAGGTTGCCTGAAAGCAGATTGTTAGATACATCCATACCTTGACATTTATGTAATATCACATGGATCACACCATGTTTGCCATGAAATAAAACAGGATTAGAACCTTGTTGTCACTTCACTGCTTTATGTGGGTACCTGGATCACTCCTTTTCCATAAGAGTCAGGAGAAGTGTGAGTGATTGTATTATAAGAGCTTTGGCCCATGGTGTCCTTGAGGTTGTTTCATTAAAATGATAGTATTTGTGTTTTACTTGCAGGTTGGGATGTTTAAGATTCATCCTGAAATTCCAGAATCAGTGTCTGCTGAAACAAAGGCCTTTGTTTTGCTCTGTTTTGAGCCTGATCCTAGTAAACGTGTTACAGCATCTGATTTGCTCAGAGATTCTTTCCTGAAGCAAGTGAACAAGGGCAAGAAAAGCAAAATTGCCTTCAAGCCTTCAGGTAAGGAATTATCAGCCAAATCCAAGTCAACATCATCATTAAGTGTTATATAAAAGATTGGAATCATTAAGCACTTTCTTTTAAAAAGAACATTTCTTGTGCCAGGAAAATGGCAGGAACTCAGCTATTAAAATGTCTGTGATTTGTGATTACACATATTTAAATTTAATAATTCCCAGAAAATACAGTGCCTTGCTTATTTTGTATTTTTCTTGCTGAAACCTCCCAAGGTCATTTTTCCTCTCCCCAGAAATAAGTGCCTCATTTGTAGTAGATTAAAATTAGAAGAGTGACATTTGATGAAGACTTGCCAAAGCAGTTCTGCATTTTAGATTCACAATCATATACACTTCAGAGGTCTGAGTTTCACAGAATAGGTGTTGGATACCTGAAAATGTGGGCGTTTGGGTCAGCATTTTCAAACTTGATACGTAACACGGAAATTTGGCACAAAGGTGCTGAAGTAGCTGTCTAGGGGGTTGTTTTTTTAAATCTGCGTGGCATGTTTCTTTTTCCCTCTCCCCCAAATATATCAGCCACTTGCTCAGTGATAAGATAAGGAACCTTAATATAGACCTGCCAAATAAGTCACATGAAGGAACTGTTTGTTTCAAAACAGGGAAAGCCATTGGTCTTGCTGCTTCTTTCCCCTGTCTGCACACACACACACAGTCCCAATGCAAATTAAAGTGCTTCCTTTTTGAGCTTTTCCCCTCTCAACAATTAACTTTTGAAAGAATGGAGTTCTGAGGGGAACAAGTAGCAAGGAATTTATACCATCTAGCTGAATTGGTTTCATCAAGGAAATGGGCATCACCCATTGTCCTGAGGGGCACTGAGAACTGAACTCCAATCGCTGGAGTTTCTCTGGGAAAACAGGAGAGCTCCCACTGCTAAGCCAGGGAGAATGTTGGCATGCTGTGGCCTTCTGTCCCACAGCAACCATCTTCTCTTGGGGCCTTTCAGCTCTTTCTTGAGGATGTGTTCCTGGAAAAATTGCGTGGAGTTAGAAAGTGCAGAGATTGCCTTGTTAGCAGGCTCGGGAGCAACAGGCTCTTTGTCAAATATCGGGGGAGGGACACCCCTCCCTCCTCCTGCCTTCCTCCTTTCTTCTCAAATATCCGGGGAGGGGCACCTCTCCCTCCTCTTGCCTTCCTCCTTTCTCCTGTGCTGCTCATTGGTGAAGTCTTGGAGCTCCTTCAGAGGGCCCGAGGGTCTCTGGTGCTGCCGGGAGTGAGCTCGGTGCTGGCCATGGCCTCGAGCAGAGTGGGAGATGCTGTGAGAATCATGCATTGAGGAGAGGGAAAGGCACCTGGTGCAGCTGAGTGTGTGCTGCTCCATGCCAGGGCTGGGGAGAGCCTTGTCTGCTGCAGCCAGCCCCAGGGCACTTTGCACCAGGTTTCACATATATTGTTTCATTTCTGTGACTGTTTAACCTCAGCCATTTGAACATCAGTCATTTGCCATGGAGTATGCCAGAGTTTTCTCAACAACTTTCAATTTCTAGCTCTTGTCCTCCCTCACCTCCATAGAATTTGTAGTGACAAGCATCAAAACTTTTGTCATATTTTTATTCCATGGGTATGTTCACCCTGGGTTGAGAGAACTTTACCTTTCCTGACACACTGCTGAAAACTGGCAATCAGGATTTTTTGGTTTGTTTTGTTTTTTGGGTGGGGTTTTTTTGTTTGTTTTTTCTTATTTTCAAGATGAATTGGAAAGGGACAAGAGATTTTGTTGAGGCCAGTGCTGAGCAGGAGAGTCCTTGCTGAGGACAGAGCCACATGTGAGTGAGGCAGATATGTCGGGTGTGGAGAGGGCAATGTGACGCCCATTAACACAGAGGTGAGGAGGGCAGGTTGTAGAGTGCTCTCTGCTTGGAGAGACAGCTGTGGTGGAGCAGCAGAGGAACCTCTTGGTTCAGGCCTTTAAACTGCTCATATCCATTTGGGCCACTTTGTGGGAGCAGCACCAAGGGGGATTGTGTTTATGTGTGAGAGAGGGTAACAAAATGGCATTTCCTGTGAGTTATCTGTGCTGTCTTTGGGTTTAGCAGTTAAATTGTTAAAACATTTTATTGGGTGTGCATGCAATGATTTTGAGTTGTTACTGCTTTTTATCCACAAGGTTACTTCTCCCTCAGCCATTTTGCAAAATGAGGTCTTTACACCAGTGAAGATGATCGCAGCTGTTCAAAGCATGTTGTCCTTTTTGGCCTAGTTCTGTCACACATTTTACCATGTCTGTTCCTAGATTATAATCGTAACACATCCCTCCCACTGCCAATCCATGGGGAGCAGGCTGGCAGTAGCAGCAGTGAGCACGGCTCTGTTTCACCAGACTCTGATGTACAGCATGACGTGTTTTTTGAAAGGCCAAAGAGATCCATTTCAGAGATTCAGACAAAGCATCCCATTTGTCATTTACTAAGGTAAAATATTTGCTTCTCACTTGAAACGCTTGAGGGATTATGTTGATTTAATTCACATTTTATTTTATCTAAAGGCAATTGTTCCACATAATGGTTAGGTAAGCAGTTGTGTTAATCAGTAAATTGCATAGACAGATTACCAGTTAATGCAAATATTGTCTATATTTAATAATGAACAATTGTTCTTCTCTTTTAAGGTTTCCATGTACTTATACACTTTCCTTCCTCCAGTGAGTAAATGTCAGTGGTCTTATTGATTGAGTGGATATGGATTTAGGAGTTAAGTGAGGAGCTGACCCTTCCATGTGCTCATGACAAAATGGGGGAAAGGGGAAGCAGAAATACAGTTCTGCTTCTCCCAAAGTACAAAGCACTTTCAAATGAGCATGTTGCAGTATGGGTCCAGAAAAAATATGAGTAGCTTCAGCTTTCCTCCCCCAAACTGACATGAATGCCAGCTTCTTAGCAGGGGGAAATCAGCCATGTGGGTTTGGGGCCAGCAGAAGATCTGAGCCATCTTCTGTCTCAAAATTAGCATTTACCAGTCTGGTCAATCTGCTGCCGCCGTTTGAGCCGGGTCTTTAACCCCAGCAGCGTCCTTGCTCCCTCCTGGCAGTGCCGGTGCCTTGCTAACGCTGAGGTCTCTCTTGTGCCTGTGCCCTGTGCCCGTGGCTGCCGCAGCGTCCCCGATGAGGGCTCAGCCGCGGAGGACAGGGGCGCCTCGCCCTCCGTGGAGGACAAGGACTCCGGGCTGTTCCTGCTGCGAAAGGACAGCGAGCGCCGGGCAATCCTACACAAAATCCTTAAGGAAGAACAGGATAAAGTTGCTTCCAATTTGCAGGAGTGTATTGCACAGGTAATTTCACTTCAGCTCACTTTTTCCCGTGTAAAAAGGAAAATAATGAGCCAAGTAGTATTATTTTTTTTCTGAAAACAAAGAAATGAAGGTGCTTGGATTGTTCCTTCTGAATATCTTTAATCTCTGAGACCTGTAACTGTGTGAGCTGTTTGCTGTTGTGTAAATGGGTAGCAAACACCACCTTTTGGCTGCTAATGGGCTCTTGGTTATATATGAGGGAGAGGTTTTGGCATTTGATGTGGGATTGTGGAGGGCTGAGGTTGGTGGGTTGGGTGGTTTTGATGTTGTCTTTTCTTTTAGCTTTTAAGGACATGGAGCTAGAACATCACACAGCAATAGGTATGTTCTGCTTTAAAGGTAGAGAACTGGTTAACAAATTTTAATAAAGAGTTTGTTACCTACATGCCAAGATCACTCCATGTGAATCTTAAAAAAATCCAAGGTAGATTTTATGAAGAGGGGAAGGTTGGGTGGGCAGGTTTAGTGACTGTGAAGAGGAGCAAGAAAAAATCATAGATTGGTTAATGCTCAGCCAAGCACTGCCACACACCTCTAACAGCCTTTTCTTTTTAATGTCTGTTTCTGATGTGCCTCTCTGTGATGAATCTGACTTTTGCTCCTACCCTTGCCGATGATTTTTGGGTGATCTGCAGCACACTCATTCATGACACTCTCCCATGATTCATTCTTACTAAAGCTGTGGCTTTTCACCTGGACTGCTCTCCCATAAAGGGGAGCCTGCTGACTCCTGGTGTGGTGTCCCCAGGCAGCTGTTGACACTTGTGGCTCGGCTGCCAGGCCCTGCTGCTCCGTGGTGAGCTCTGCACAGCCCAGGGTTTGCTGCTCCCCTGCTCCCTTCCCCACAGGGGTCCTGTAAGGCTCATGGACCACAGACTTGGGCTGGGGAAGCAACTGGGGTAAATTCTGCTCTAAGCTTAAACTGCAAAACAGCTGATAGCCTTACAAAGTATTAAAAATTCAGAGTCAGAAATAACCAGGGCTCCAAATATTTTCTGCAATGAAGAATTATTTAGTAGCAGCAAGTCCTGGTTCGGTCTCCAGCTGTTTCGTAGCACTGCTGTAATCATCTCTTTTCCATAATTTATGTAATGGTCCTTTTACCTTTTAATTACACAGGTTGTTCTTACAGACACCTGGATGGCCTTAACTGTTATGGACTGAAAATCATAGAATAAACACTGGTGAATCATTGTGTCATTTTAGACTTTTTTATGGCTTGGGATAAATGCATATGTAACATTCTTTTTTTTCCTAAGGAAATCAAATATCTGCATGATTAGATCTAAGTCCAGATTCAGCTTATTGAAAGGATAGCATCTAAAAAAATTGTGTTTCTTAGCGACCCATTTTGCTGTTTTATGGAGGAGAGCTGCCCTCTGCAGTACATTGCAGGAATGTGTAGATATAATTTGGAACCTCTTCCCTTTGTGGCAGCCACAGTAGCAGTAGAATTATGGGGTTTTTTGAAAATAGAAATTACTCTTTAAATTCTTTTTTGGTTTTTTAGGAAAAGATAAAAACTAGAGACTTTGCAGAAACAAAAGTTCTGTGATTCTGTGCATCAATGTGATAATACATAAGCAAAGCTGTGCAACCCTAAGAATATTAATGCTACTAAATAGATGTTTAATGATTCTGGGATTCATTTGATATAAATTCATTATCTTTTCTCCAGAGCTCTGAAGAACTGCAGCTTTCAGTGGATCACATCAAGCAGATTATTGGGATTTTAAGGGACTTCATACACTCTCCTGAGCAGAGAGTGATGGCTTCCACTATATCCAAGTTGAAAATGGATTTGGACTTTGACAGCACTTCCATCAATCAGATTCATCTGGTGCTGTTTGGATTCCAGGATGCAGTGAGTTCCTTTCCTGGTGCAGGGGCAGAGGAATTCTTCAAAGCATCACAGAATTATTTAGGTTGGAAGAGACCTTAAAGATCATCTATTTCCAACCCCCCTGCCAAGGGCAGGGACACCTTCCACTACATCAGCTTTGCTCCTGGACAAAGCTCACCCCAAGGATTTGCAGCTTCCCCACTGTTCTTCATTCTTCTCCCTCCTTGTATTGTAGAAGGGCTTGAGTGTCACTGTTTGGTTTGAAATGGTTTGAAAGCTGTAGCCTAAAACTGTCCAATCTTTGTTTAGACTTCAAAAGCTGGGAGGGTTTTTGTGCTGCATGCAGTTTTTACCTTATAAAGCTTACTAAGACTATTGGAAAAGAAGTTTCTTCTTCCTAGGGTGTGAGCAAATGGTGTTTGCTGCTACTTTTACAGGTGAACAAAGTATTAAGAAATCACTTAATAAGACCCCACTGGATGTTTGCAATGGATAACATCATCCGCCGTGCAGTCCAAGCAGCAGTCACTATTCTCACTCCAGGTAAATCAAAGCAGCTGAAAATAATCCTTTTTTTAAAAAAAAGGTTTTCTGCATATCAAAGAGCTGTAGCAAATGGAGCAGTTCAGATGTTTAATCTTTCAGCATGCCATTAACTGCACCCCATGTGCCACTCATCAAAGACGTGGGGTCAGAGTGTTGCAGAGAAAGAAGTGTTGATCTAGAGGATTAATTCTGTACTTGCACTATAAAGGCATATAATGAGGAGATAACCAGTGCTTCTGCATCCCCAGTGTGGTCCAACCATGACAAAAAAAGGCAAATTAAATTCAGTTCAAGCTGGAAATTTTCTAGTAAGAAAGAAAATTATTCTGTACATAATAATGGAGTCCAGGGTGGGCAACACTGGCTATGTGTTTTGAAAAATTATTAATGAGCTGTGGAACAGATATGTAGAAGGGAGTGCATTAATATGAGGAAGAGGATGATTCTGGCCCACAGATGAATAATAGGGAGAACCACCAGGAGGAGGAAGAAAAATGTCTGAGAAGTGTCTAGGAATGATTTAAGTTGGAAATATGGAAGTAGTTTTGTAACTGTTTAAAATGCCAAGCACCCCTTCCAGTATAGGAATGTCCTGAGAGATTTAGTGACAGTGAGCCCTTTCAGTCCAAATTTGCCATGGCTTTTAAAGCCAAATCAGCCAACTTTTTTAGGATTTTGTGTGAGAGAAATGGCAACTGTTATTTGGTAATAGGGGTGGCCACCTGCAGCAAGTTATGAGAACTGAGGCTAGAAATACTTCCTGCAGAAGAGAAATGCTTTGTACAGTCTTTGGCCCAGGGCATTAGGGAAAACCACCATTTTTTTTTTTTTTTTTTTACTATTTAGGAAAAGTGTAAGCTTTCAGGGGTTTCTCCTTAACATATTTTATTAACTGTCTTATTACTCATCTCATGATATTTGTCCCTGTGACAACTATGACCTACAGCTCCACCTCTGCTGGTGCACTGCTCATTCTAGAACCAATGCCAGAGAATCTGTGCTCCAGCTCACACAAGGCTACACTACCCCCCTGCTCAGTGTTGCAATATAGCACATTATGCAAACAGCCTCCCCTCACCCACAGCAATGAAGAACAAACTGCACAACCTCTGAAGACAGGAATTATCCAAAAAATCTCATTCTTCCCCTCTTCCCTTTTACCAGAGCTTCGCACTCACTTTGAGCCAGCATCAGAAACTGAGGGTGGGGACAAGGACGCTGATGAAATGGAGGAGAGTTTCCAGCCCTCTGAGCCACACGGGGCTGAGGACGCTGCCATCACATCGGGGGTCAGCACCCTCAGCTCTGTGGTGTCACACGAGGCTCAGCAGCAGCTCAGCCAGGAGCTGGGCAGGCTTAAACACCACACCTTAAGGTAAGCCTCCTGCAAAGACTCTGGGTGTGTGCTCAGGCAGTCTGAAAAGCTCTCAGACCTTGCTTTCTACACTGATGGCTACATACTTACCCTGGCACTGCTCACCTGTTGCCTGGAAATGAAGGCTTCCAGGAATGCATTTGGAATGCACTGGCAGTACAGTATGGCAGCTGAACATCCTTCAGTACAGCTTTTGTTTCTGTGTAATAATCTTTTCATTGCAGAATGTCACACTGGATTTCTACAGTAAAGTAATTAGGTTTGTGCAACTGTGCCAGTTTCCTTCCTGCTCCTTGGATGCCCCTGACTCAGTGTCAGTGCCTCAAAGCTCTTCCTGCAAGGAAAGGCCAGAGCAGCTCTGTCCTGGCTCCTGGGACAGGCTGCCCACTCATGAGCACCAGCAGAGCTCAGCAGAGCCCTGCCCTGTTTCTCATGGGTAACATGTGAAGGCTGCTGCCAGTGTTTTAACAGCTGCAGTTCTCATTCCTCTTTGTCATGTGATGTAAATCCTTGATCAGAAAGTCCCTGGTAAAACATCAGTGTTACATTTTTCAGTAGTAAATTACAGTATAAAGGCAGAAATTCTGCCCAGGGAGGCTGCAAAACAGTAGGGACAGAATTTATGAGCTATTTACTAAATTCTGCAGGTGAAAGCCTTCAAGTGAGACCCCTGAGTCTCAGACAAACAAAATGAAATCTTTAAGTCATTATAGATGTTATTTACAACAGTACTCATAAATGCCTCTGTCCTGTGGTAGTCATTAGAAATGATAATATTTTTTTTCAGTTAGATTTATTCTCAGTGTCATTATGTTTCATCTCTTATATGCTGCAAGGCTTCTGGAAAACCTTGTTCAGAAGGAGAAGGAGTATCAGACCCTCTTACGACAATCTCTGGAGCAGAGGACTCAGGAATTACACTTGCTTCAGTTAAAACTTAAACCCAAAGGTATGAGGAGATACTGCAGAACTAAGATACTCAGTGACACAAAGACATATGGGATCATGTGTTGCTTGAAAGGATGCAAAACTGTATAGCTTAAGCTTCAGTTAGCTGAAAGCAACCACTTTTGCCCTAGTTTTGAGGTTTTGTTTGTTTTCTGTTAAAGATTCCCAGTGGTCTGCAGCAACTTTTAGAGAGAATGCAGACCCTGAGCTCATGAACTGGCTAAAACAACAAGGAGCAGACTTGGATACCATTAAGAGGGTAAAAAAAATCACATTTAAAAACCCCCATAATTTTAGTCATAATTCGCAATTTGGTTTCAAAGAAGGAGTATTTATTTATTAATAAATTTGCCTTTTAGTTTGCTGAAGAAGATTATACACTAAGTGCTGTCCTTAATGACATCACCAAAGATGACTTGTGGTATCTTCAGCTGAGGTAAGAAAGTACTCCTTGGTTCATTGGTAAGAGCTTAATTAAAAGATTTTTAACAAAACATGTTAAAGTTTGATTATTCAAATAGGTCAGTGGTAGTTCAAAGGCAACTGCTGTCAGTTTCATTTCAGATTTTCTGATAAAGGTTTTCACATCTTAACTGTCACAACTACAACAGAGGATGCTTTGAGCCATCTGTTTTGGCATTTATCAAGGTTGGGGCCTATTTCTGCACCCTTCACAATGATGTAATCATATGGAAAATAGGCATAAAGAATTTTCCTACCCACTGATTCCAGTCCTTTTATCATCATTCTGTTAACCCCTAGCTGACCTGGAAGTTTTAGCTGTAACCAAAAACTCGTGTAGTTTGCAATGTACTGTCAGAACTGGTCCATGCTCCCTTTAAGGCAATGGAGAGGAGAGTTCCCCTAACTGTTCTCCATTTCCCTTGGTGCAGGGGTGGCCTTCGCTGCAGGATCTGGAACGCAATCCTGAGCCACCGACAAACAGCTGGCAAGACCTCAGCGCAGGGCAGTGCTCTGGAAGAACACACAAGGGGAATAAGCAAATGAAACACATTCCCAGCACTTCAATTATTAGGTGTATATATTTGTATGTACAGTGGCCTTGCAGGTTTTGCACAGTTGTGTAGCTTGTCTGACCATCAGTGTAATACACAGTGAACAGGAACAGCTTCTAAGTCAGTGTCAATGCATTTAAGTTATTCAAGACAAGACAGATGCATACAATGCCTGTCAATATAAGACAAAACATTAGCTGAGAAAAACCCACCTGAACTGGCTTCAGCATTGTGAAAACTGTGAACTTAGAACTGTAACACATTTTGCTGGCTGATGGTTTGCACAGGGAGGGGATGTCCCCCCACTGCAGATGGATTTATACAGCTCTTTGTATTAAAGCTACTCTCACTGAACTGCTGAGAAAAGCCTGCTGTGGTGTTTTCAATTAGTGACTTTTCTGCAGAAAAAAACAGAGCATGTAAATGGCATTTTTGGTGGGTTTTCTGGGAAAGAGTTCATGAAACAAAGCAAACAGATCATTAGAGAAAGGTTGGTAAAGTTTAATTTTTATTTTTCTTTTTACACTGTACATAACACATACAGCAATCCAAAGAAAGTCAGTAAAGCAAAGATATAGCACTTAGCTTTTTCTGAAACAACATTCAGCCTGTTTAATAAACTCCATACTCAGATGGATTTCCTTACCTCTTTTGAAAGAGTTCTTAAATAAGCTTAAGAGTTGTTTATTATAGTTCCTGTAAATGCATTCACTTATTCTTATGAATAAGTTACACCAATAAAAAGGCCTTTAGCTGACAGACTTGTACTTTATCCACTGGTTTGGGCCACGCACTTCAAAGGGTGGCTCATTGAAGTAGATGTGGTGACCCAGTTCTTCCAGTGGAGGCTCTGGGTCAGTGGTAGCAAACTGAGCAGCTTCCTCGATCTCCTTCCTCACTGCCACATCAATTTCCTAAACCAGAAATGGATGCTTATTAGAAGACAGCTCAGAAAAAGCATCATAATTTTGAATTTAAATGCTATGATAAAGTATCAGTCAGAATTAGTTAACACTGTCTAGAAATATAAAATGAAAAACCTATGGAAATTCCTTACTAAATTGCAGCATTTTGGGTAGTACTGGTTGGTACCTTTCTGAGAGAGGAACATGACCCCACCGAGCCTCTAAATTTTCTATTCTGAAATACTGAGTGTGTCAGTGCCGTTATTTTTCATTTTTTAAACAGCTGACTCACTGCAACATTTACTTAGAGAGTTCATTACTCCTTCACTAGGATTCTTCCCTATTTGTAATTTCCTTTTCCAAGACTCACCACCTTCCTGGGGACTCAAGAAAGCCCAGGTAATTTTGATTTCTACCTGTTAGCAAATGACACCCCCAGCCTTACTCAGCACCCAAAGCAAAAGGCCTTTCCAGCAGAACACAACTTCAGTAGCTGGTCTGCAACAAAACTTCACCTATAAAAGTGGTGGTAAAGCAAACCTTAAAAGACTTTAAAGAAAGAGCACTGCATGCTGCCCTATGGTGTGCTTTCTGGAGATCATCAAGAGCTTCCTCATAAAGCAACTAAACCCATACCTTTAGCTCTTCAACGCTAGCAAGGTTGTTGTTGACCATTCTGTCCTTCAGCAAAGTAATGGGATCACTTTTGCTTCTCACCTCCTGAATTTCTTCTCTAGTCCGATAGCTAGGAACGAGACAGGCAAAGACATGAGCCCTGGAGCAGAGGTGAGGCTCTGGACACAGCTCACTCCGAGAAAAAGAGTCCCAAGAGTTGTCAGGGATGCAGTGAAGTGACAACACAGAACATTCATCACACAAAGGATGGCACTGCAACAGCCAGAGGCCTCTGGAGATGTGTAAATGCCAACTGAGCAGAAGCAGCTCCAGACTCAAGGGAAAGGGCAGCAAAGCCAGCCTGAGACAGTTACCTTGAGGGGCCGTATCTCCTCCTTCCCCTCCCCCCTAGGGAGGGGGCTACACGACTTGCACATGCTCCCAAGGCACTGCAAGTTTCCAGTGAAGAGCAGAGATACACTTTTCCTTCATGCAGACACATTCGGCTTTGGCAGCTGGAGCAATGCCCAAGTCTCCCTGGCACCTGGATGTTTGTATTTTTAGGATGTGTTCTACTTCTCTGGGCAGTCCAAACTGTTCCTGTAATTTTACCTTACAGGATTTTAATCCTTTTAAAAGATTAATCCCAGAAAAGCATTACACTTTTCAAATAAACCTTCATGAGGACACACCCTAAAGTCACAGTGAAAGCAGAATTCATTAATAGAGAGCACAGAAGTTTAACTGACTTTGCATGTTCTAAACCCACATCTTTTAATTCTGCACTAAAACTAAAAAAAGTGTGTTACATGGCCACAGATGATCAACTGAGCAATGAGATGAGTGATCAGATGCTCACAAAAATTTCATCATAGCCTTTAAATGCATCTGACATCTGATTTAAACACTGAATTTCACAGTTTAATCTCTTAGAAGTTGACCATCAATATTTCTGTTCAGTGAAAAGAAAGGAGAAATATTGTGACAGTACCTTATTCCAGGGTCACTCATACTGTGGCCATGGTAACGATATGTCTGTAACTCCATCACAAGAGGACCCTTAAAATGAAAAGCAATATAGTGTTACCACAAGTGACCAACTTGTTACAGCAGCAACTATTTGCTAGAGGTTAACTGCACCAGCAATCAGTTATTTTGATTCAACAGGTTTTTCTCAGCTTAATTTACATAACATTAACACATGTAGTTTATCTCAGCAAAATGAAACCTAATTCTTTTCAAATGAAAGCATGTGCTGATATTGTAAGCATTTATTTTCATGTTCTGATTGAGCAGCTTTAAATAATTTCCTTCCTTCCACTATTACTCAGAATATTTCAAATTAACTGTTGTTTCCCACAGAACCTTCATTACTTCAAGTACTAAAACCCTTCAAAATCAGTTACCATATTTGTGTGACAAGACACTAACACTGACTTACAAAACCTTTATTTCACTTCCTTGATGCTTCCCCTAACTAAACACAAAAATCACAACTGTCTGACAGTCATAACACCTTTCACAACAGACTGTAACTGTGGTGGAAATGGGAATAAATGACAGCATAAATAATATATTAAGTGTTTGGTTAATACAAACTGAGGAAGTACTTCTGCAGCAATAGCTTCCATGAGTTCCACCCATGGAGAAGGAATACCAATTACAGACTTACTTTTCCAGCTCTGCAGTACTCGGCTGCAAACTTTACTGCTTCTCGGACACAGAGAATATCCATGCCATCCACCTGGAAATGAGAAAAGACACATTAAGGCAAAAAAAGGCCAGCCTCCAAACTTCCAGACTCAGTATTTCTACAAGGGGAACAGAATTCAAGTAAATGTATGTAGAAATAAACGAAATACACATGTATGCATGTAGGTGTGTGCACACACATTGCCCCTCAAAAAAAGCTGTACTCACCCTGAGCCCTGGAATGAAGTATCCTCTTTTGTAGTAGTCAGTGCTGGCTGCAGCTCTTTCAACTGATGTTCCCATCCCATAGCGATTGTTCTCACAGATAAAAATACAAGGCAACTTCCATAAGGCAGCCATGTTGTAGGTTTCAAATATCTGGCCCTGAAGGAAAAAGAGTTAAGTTACATCAGGGAGCTCAGCCTTCAAGCTTTAGGTTCTACTGAAAACCCTTCATTTGCAGAGGCCTAGAAATTTTAATACTAAAAGTGACCTGAAACCAGCCATCTGCTACAGCTCAGAAGGCACAAAAGAGAAGCTACACTACGTAAGATAACTTTCATCTCAACCAGTAGTTTATAGAATGTTATTTTTAAGCCTGAACCAGTATCTGTGTTAGGGTACCTGTGTTAGGCAACCTTCAACTTTAACTCAGGTATTTCAGCCACAGTCATAAAAAACTTGATAACTGATTAACCTGGCAGGTGCTGCTGCAGCAAAGTAAAGTTTGACTGCAGTGACTGCATTAGCCTTGCTGCACTGAGTCAAATTCAGGGCAAACCATGAACTGAGATCTCCACCTGTGCTTTCAAAGTGTGAAAGTCTCAGTGGTACACTCTAAACCACCAGCTGCTGATCTGGCTTATTGTCTCAGCTGATAACATGAAGAGACTGGCTGGAATGTCAGTAGTAATGGGCTCTGCCAGAATGCTCTGTC
Organism: Notiomystis cincta; assembly: GCA_013398075.1. Taxonomy (NCBI): domain Eukaryota; kingdom Metazoa; phylum Chordata; class Aves; order Passeriformes; family Notiomystidae; genus Notiomystis; species Notiomystis cincta. The sequence continues at coordinate 686,980 of VZRX01002836.1, forward strand.
CTCTCCTCTGTCTTCAAAACCCTGCTTTTCACATTTCTCCCTATCCAACAGCACTGGCATCTTCACTGCCATCATTCAGAGCTCTCCTTACAACAGAGACACTTCAAGGAGTCACACTGAGGTGAGCTGTGCACAACTGGAAAGAGGGTAAAGAGTAACTGGAAACCCCTCCTCCCAAGACTCGTGTAGTATTCATGTAATTAACCATTAGCCTCACTCATTCCTCGAGTACCCAGAGCGTTCCAGAACAGGAGCCAAAAAGCTTTCCCTCCACTACAGAGACAAGGGTCAAAGTGGGGGTGGGGAAGGACAGATGTTTACACAGATCCAAAATATGCTAAAAAACTGCAGACACACACCACATTCCTGATATATAAAGAGCACCTAGCAACTAACTTCTTAACTGTTCATCTGAATCACCCTTCTGAGGACTACACAGCTCTTGCAACACATCCCTACCCAAACACCTAAGACAACTCCAACAGGAGGTGGCAGTGTCCAAAATCTGCAATGTGCTTGGCCATTTCCATGGAGTTCCTCAGCATTGCCTGGGCTGCAGGGACACAGGGAGGGCAAAACGTGCCCTCTCTCTCGCTGGAGTAAAAGCAGAGCTCACAGAGCACAGCAGGAAAATCGATGTCCCCCAGCCACACTCCGTTACCTGATTGGCTGCGCCATCCCCGTACAAGGCCAGGCAGACTTCGTTCTTATCGAAGTATTTACAGGCCAGCGCAATCCCGGCTCCAAGAGGAACCTGCCACCGAGTGCAGAACAAAACAGTTCACAACATTGAAACCACTTGAAAACAGGCAGCCTAGGAACTTTAAGGAGACATTCAGGCTGTTAGAGACCTGCTCAACAAACAAGTCATCACCCACCTGCTTCCCTTTGTTATAAATGGTATTGCAACCAAAACATAAACATGAACTGTATCCTCCATTTGATTAATTTTTGCTACAGTTACAGAATGGTGAGCGCACCAGAATAAGACATAACAGCCACAGAGCAATGGTATCTGCATACAAGCTCACACTCACACCACAGAAACTGAGAGGAAACACTGAGAGGGCAAAGGACACGAGCTAAATTGTGCTTTAAAACAGATGTATATACCTGAGCACCAACAATCCCGTTGCCACCATAAAAGTTTTTGGTATACATATGCATTGATCCTCCTTTTCCCTTTGCACATCCTCCTTTTCGACCTGAAACATGAGTAACAAGGGAGTTATTTTGTGGAGGATACAAATGGAAACATCTAATTCAGTTCCTAAAGACAGTAACAATAAGACAACATCTTTTGTCGTTACATCTGTGTGGAGTTAGGACATCATGGCCTCTGTCACACAAGTTTACATTTAAATATCTCAGAAAACAAAGAGAAGGGGAGAAAAGAAAGAACAAAAATGAAATCATAATTCCGGAAATACGGATGAAATTAAGAAGCAATTTTAAAACCAGTTTCAGTGACCTACTATACAAAAGCACTTTCAGATAAATATGGGGTGTTTTTTTATAGACAAGGAGGTCTCATACACGTAAACTGCAGGAAGTATATTGTTACTTTTGGCTTCTGCAAGAAAGGTAAGGATAATGGTCCAAATTAGTTGCAGTAATTTAGATTTGTCTTCTGTTTGACAATAATCACAAGTAAAAATTACCAACAGGACACTAAAAAACACCCAACAACTACCAGCTCCCCATTCCACCCCAGTATAAATGTAAGTCACCCAGTCCAGCTTTATTCAAGGTGTAGTTTCAGGATAACCAGTGATCCATGAAGAATTACACAAACCCTATTTCAATGAGTCCACCTAAGAACACAGAATTTCTCACCAGCCCGTTCCATTTCCTATTCTCATCTGTCTTGTTACTATTCATAAAGGATTGTATTTTATTCCTAATAAGCACAGCTTGTCTGTTTGGTTTTTTTGCATTAGCCTCGATGTTTTGGATTTTTAGAAGTGGGTCTCTTTCTGAAATTTGTACTTCTCTTTCTTACTTTATAGTGGATCATTTTTCTTATTGATATTTCTCATACCTTTCCTATGTTTATGAATTGGTTTTGTGGGAGTTGTTACAGATTCTGCCAGCTAGGGCCAAAAAAATAATGTCTAATTTTAAGAAAAATAGTTTTTGAGTAAGTGTAATTTACCTTTAGTAAGCTCCCTCCAATTTTTGTACAGCTCTTCCTTGTAATTTAGAATGTATTTAAGAACTCCTGATTAAACAATGTTACTTTTTGCTACATTTTCTGCTTTTCTTAGAACACAAATCCATTTCTCATGTAATTGTCGATTCTCCTGAAAAGTCCTTTTCTATAGCTTGTTTCCTATAGGATCTTATCTATTGTTTTTATTTTGGGTGACTGCTTCCTTCTTCTTCTTGATTTTTTAATTCTGTCATTTCCTGGTCGTTGTAACTCAAGCTTTCTTTCAGTTTGGCATCTGTAGTCGATCTTTCATTGCAAGAATGGGCTCTTGCAGCAGCTCTCCCTCAGAACTTTGCCCAAGTGTCATTTTCTGGAAAAACAGTCTCTTTACCACAGCCATTCCTTCACAATTAAAAACGCCCAAATAAAGTCAAGCATAATGTTATAGAAAATTATGTGTGTCAGGAAATGAAATAAAAAATATCCCACCACATTGTCACTCATATTTGTAGTTTCAGGGCCAATAGTTGGCTTCAGTCATGACAATCTTTGCATTTACATTCTGACTTACCAGTATCCAGTGACACTTGGCAAATCAGTCATCCACTGGATTCTGGGCTTTTGTGCATGTTATTGATAAGCATTCTTAGCACACACAGTTCTTAGTTTAGTAAATCATACCTCTTGTCTAACCCCCAAACAGACTTTCCTATACTAACACTTCAAGCATGCAGATTCTCAGATCAAGTCTTTATTATACCAGTGATTCATAAAGGCCTTCAAGCTCCTTGCACATATTTCACTCCTGGCATCTGTTCACAGCTCTTATAAGAGTTAATCAGGCTGATCCTCTCTTCTCGTCCTTGCTCTGTCCTCAACTCTGCTGTGGGGAGCCATCTCTCCTTTCTGCAAAATCTGTCTCAATTATCATTTAATATTCTTGTTACAGTCAAATTTTCCCAAACCATTCAGTTTATCATTATAGGCAACATTTACCAGTTTTTCTAAGATTTCATCAGCATAATTCTGAAAATCCAGGTCTGTGTCCTAGGGAGGGTTATGCCCTGTCCCACTGAGAGCAAATGCCTACCATCAGCAAGTTCAAAACTGCTGCAGCACAATAAATACAGCATATGGTATCAAGAAAAATCTTATGAATTTGTGCTTTAGAAGTACCAGCACTTAAATATTCCTTATCCATTACTTTTCACAGTAAAAATGGCTGATTCATAAAATCAAAACACTGATTCATTCTGCTATGCCACTAAACTGCTTCTGAAGGCCCAGTATACCTCGTGCATCAACATCACTTTGAATTTGAGCAAAGAATCCTGACAGAAGCACAGCAGCAGTGAGTCCTCAGCGCACTGACCACCGACCTGTGAGCTCGGCGAGAATCTCCCGGACAGGCACTCCGCGGGTGTAGGTAAAGCCGTGGGCTCTGTACGCTGTTATCACGTGGTCTGTGGGCTTTATGGCAGCCTCGATCCCCACGCAGCAGGCCTCCTGTCACACACGACAAGGAAGCTCAGCCATGGGGAAAAGCACACAGCTCCCACAGTCAGCACTGCGGCACACCGCTGATCCCACACACAGCAAGGACTGGCAGGTCACGGGAAGAGCACAGATCCAGGAGACCGACTGAAACACCAAGGTCTGGAGCTACAACAGCCTTGGGCTCTAAATTCCAACCTGACTAACAAAGGCACATGGGTGGGGAACCAGAATCTGCAAAAATCTGAAGAATTTCCAACCCCCCAATGAAGTATCTCAACAATCACAATTGGAAAACATCAGGAGATAATGGACAGACAGCAAAGTTTCAGTAAGTTCATGAAGTTTCTTCTCCAGGCTGTTGCTTTATAGTGAACGCATGAGCCATGGCACACAGCAACAAAATCCATCAATGAAACTTGAAGAGGAAACTTGCAGGCCTTCAAATGCGTTCATTCCTCAAATTTGTTCATTCCTCTTTGTGTCCCTCCTCCTCCCTCCTCTCTGTCACCCTCCTACTCTCACAATGTACACAGATGCTCAGTTTTACGTTCTCCACTCTATTAAAATCCCTACATTAAATAAGGTAAGACAATATAAAACCTCCTGGCCAAAAGTTCTTACCTGACCATCGTATAAGTGGCAGAAGCCACGAATAATCTTCTGCTTGTAGAGCTGGTCAGACTTGAGCTCCATGCGCCGGATGGTCTGCATGGTCTTGTAGTATTGGAGCCCCTCCTCTCGAGTCATCACTGCCGTGGTGCTCGGCCCCTCCTCCAGCCGATGGAGGTCACATTTCTGCAAGGTCAAACGAGCTGTTACTTTCTGAAAATCAGTCTTCCTATTTAAGAGTATCACTTAATTTTGTTATGATCTGCCATTTTCAAATTCAGAGTACAATTCCTTCTTAAAAAGAAAGCCAGCAAACCCTAAATTCATAGGTCAGGACAACTGTAAGGTTTGTGCACTGTTTCAAAATTCACAGAAATAAAACCCTTACTTTTAATAAAGACAGATTTCCAATCACAAAATGAAGCCTTGCTGTTCCTGCAAGCAGAAGATGAACTGAAGCCCTCAGAAATTATGGAAAAAAGCACACTTCCATGGTTGTTGCATCCCAAATACTTGGTAAGAGCTACAGAGGCTTAGTGAAGACACAAGAAAGATCAAGAGTTTCCTCTGTAAAAGTTTGTAAGATCTGGCCCTAGGACTGGCTCTCACTTCTGCTATAAATAAACAGCAAGCTCAGTGAAAGAGACCAAAGAAATTACTCTGTCAGTGCAGATTAAGGGCCAAAATATTTCTATATAGATTAAAGACAGTTTTTATCACAGCAAAGGTCTCTCCAGAGCAAATCCACTGACACCTAGATGAACTGAATATAACACCTGGGCACACTTCTCAAGACAACTCTGCTTCAAAGTTCACAGAACAATAGAAACTCTGGAGTCTTATCATCAACACAGGACCAAATATTAAACCTTGTATCTACTCAAAAATTAATTTTCATATAAACATATATTCCTTTTCTTCCACCTGAAACAATTTTCATACTTCACGGGCACAAACAGGGAGAGGGTGGAAAACAACTCAAATGACTTCTTTCAGATTTTCTTTCATCAGTTCCTGAATGAAACACCAGCACAAAAGCCACTGCCAATTGAAACAGCACTTTTTCCTAAGACCCAGCCACAGTGGAAAGCTGACATAATATAACACACATTTTCAGAGCAGCACCAAGTCAAGCACTGAAAGGATGCTGTATTTTTTCCTCAAAAACCCACACAGACCTCAATAAGCTGCATGTTTGGGATAGGCTGCAAATACCCAATTGTTTGAAACACATTAAGAAAACAACAGAACAGAACAAAATATGTTTTTTAGCTCTTTTCTGACTCTACTCTAACAGCTGCATTGCAATATCACAGCTGCAAAAAATCACAACTTCACATTCTTAAGAAACAAGTAACGTTACTACACACTGCCAACACAGTACCTCCAGCTGCACTTACTAATCAGGTCAGATGGTGAGGGGTTTGGGTCTGGAAATTCAAATCATATTTTCAAACTGGAAGAGATATGGGGACCAGTCCATCAGGTTAAGGTCTGCAACAAATGCTTACAGAGAATGCCAGTATTAAGTGTTCTTCTTTACCTTAATCTCAAACGTAGCTTCACTTGCAAAGTCTCCATAGTTACGTGATGCTACTCGTAAGGCCTTGAAAAAAGACAAAACCAAAGCATGAGCAATGTTTAAATGCAGTTATCAAGTAAAAGTATGTGAATTTTGAAGTAATTTCTAAGAGTACTCCCAAACTGAAATAACTTATAAATTAGACTCACCAGTGGCATATCCCATAAGATTAGGGAATTTTTATTCTGTATACCAAAGTCCTTTAAATCCCAGTATTTAAAATTAATATTAGAAAAAGAAAATTTAAATTTGTAACACCCTTGATTATCTAAAATAAACCCAGTAAGTTTCAAAACTTTTGACACTGAAGAGTGTCAAACCCACAAAAATAATTGTTTATCCCTCCACACGCTAGGCTGACAATGAGGAGAGACAGCCAATGCAGACTTTGATTGCTGACTCTGTGTTGACTGGAATTTTGCCTTGACAGAATAAAAAGAAAAAAAAACAAACTCAAACCCGACCAAACAAAAGAATCCAGCAGATATCTGAAATTTCAGTAGTTCATATCTGAAATATGAAAACTTTTTCTTTTCAATAGGAAGAGAAATCGGGGGGATTCAAAGCCATAACAATAAAGAGAGAGCATCATTTCAGTAACAGCATGGCCACCACTTAAAAATGATGTGGAAACACAAAAGGTAACTGAGGATACATGTAACACAGAACAGCAGAAAGGGTGGCATGGTAGGGGAGAGATAAAGAAGGACGTTTCCATATACATTACTGGTCCCTCTTAATGAACACAGGCTATTGACTAATGAATGGTGGTGATTTTAGATGACTTTAGCAAGTTTCACTGCAGCATCAGACAGGATGGGCCCCTGTCCATGCATGGACTGTGCCCACAGTGTAAGGAACATCTTTAGTGGCAAGACTGTACTGCTAATTAAATTACACAAGAACTTCAGCAGCTCCTTCAGCCAGGGAATTCACATACATTCAGCTGAAGGCACATTCCACCACATGTTGAGAATGTCCAGGTCACCATCTCCAAAAAAGGTCTGACTGACACGTGTGAAGCCTGGCAGAAAATTTCAACCCATCCTGATTACCTACTCTGCTGCTTATCAGATTTATCAGTAACAATGCCCCAGTTCACCCTGCCCTGTTATCAGATTAAATATTTAGAGGTTCTACACTATTTACTGCAATACATTGGTATTATTGGTGAAGAAAAGCTATTTTACTTCTAGAGCTGGAAGTAAATCCACAGCTTGGATTCACAGTATCACAGAATGGCTGGGGATGGGAGGGATCTCTTCATGCCACCTGGTTAAACTCCCTGCCCTGAACAGGACATGAAGGCAACACTGAGGAGTGTGGACAAAAGTCCTGATACAGTACACCTATCAAAAGTAAACCTTGACAAGACTGATGGAGGCCTTACCTCACTAACGGCTCCCTAGAGTAGCGGCATTTGGAAGGAAAAAAAAAGGAAGAAAAAACGAGTAAGTAGCTGTACCAAATAATGAGGGGAGGAGAAGTCAGCAAATTACTATCCAACTAGAACAGAACACTGCAAGTGGTACTTTCCATACATGGAAATCCACCTGCACACTCTGAAAAATGCTCAGAGCATATATGAGATAGTGCTCTATACATTAAGCATACTTCTATTTATTTGGTAATTTATGCCTTCAGTACACAATTCAAGGCAAATATTTACATATTTGGTAAACAGTAGGATCCAAAAATCTTTCTTAAAATATCCGAGCCGGCTCTACTTTGGCATTCCAGAAAACACAGTATCTCCAGAGCAGGCCAAGTACTTGTAGTACAGGACTAATTTTAGGCACCCACGTTTGCAAACTTTGACCTAGAGATTTTATTTGTGAATTAGGAAATATGCCTAGATAAGCAACCCCAAGATCGATAGGAAGAGCTTCCAGTAAATGTTCTCCCCTGCAATATTCTGATGGATCCAGTCATCCACAAGCAGTGAATGCCTGGGTGAGGGAGCTGCCTCAGAACAGGGGTACAGCAACACATCTGCTCTCTGCAGCAAAAAGGCAGCTGATTTCCAGTTACCGAAAAGCACCTTTTAACTCTGGTCTTGCCAACAGGTTTTTATCAGCAGGGTTAATTTTTCCTCATGGCCTCAGTCATTACAGTGGAATAAGCAGAATGAAGTGGTAAAAGTACAAATTTTCACACGAGAGGGATAAAATACAACAAATGACTCACACTAATAACAAAAAAATAACGAAGTGTGAAAGAAAATTCATGCGGAGATTGACAGGGGCTGCTGGCCGAGCAAAGGGAGCTCAAGCAGCTCAGTGAGACGCTGAACTCCAATCGGGCCGAGCAGATCCCTCTGAGGGACCTGACCTGTGCGGTCGCAGTACCCACAAACACCATCGATCAAAGCCCTGCGCCATTACGGGTTTATAAAGCGAGCTCCTACACGCGGCGACCATTTTACTGTCACTCGGGACCGTCACGCAGAGTGGGGAGAAAAAAACCAAACAAGTTTGGTTTTTTCTTTTAATTTTGCGGCCCGGGCGGCGCCCCCTGCTGGGCGCCGGAGCCAAAATGTCATTAAAGGTCAGGGGCTGTGGGAACGATCCAAGGAAAGGCGGGGTGCGGCGAGCGCCTCCGGCAGCCCAGGCACGGGGGGAATTCCGCACACGGGGGGAATTCCTTCTCGGGGAGGGCGACTAGGCCGCGAAACGGGCTGCCCAGGGAGTGGCGGAGTCACCGTCCCCGGACGTGTTTAAGGGAACACTGGACACGGCTCTCAGTGCCGTGGGGCGGCTGACGCGGTG
>VZRX01002838.1:0-24425 GCA_013398075.1 Notiomystis cincta
CTTCCCTCTACTTATGACTGTTTGATACTTTCCAGTTGCTTACAATTTTGCCTTAACTGTCTGCATTGGAATTTTCTGTTCTAGGCACCTTTATTAGTTTGGGACTTTCTTCATTTTAAACAGAACTTTTGTACTTGAGAACAGCAAGAGGGAAATGTAAGATTGTTTTTGCCCTTTAGTAACACTCTGCAGATGATTCATTGGGTCCATTAGTCTTTCAGGGTACAAACTCAACTCATTTGCACTGGATTGCTTTTGTGTTGGTGATGAGTGTTTTTCCCATGGAAAAACAAACATCTACTTTTGGATAAAATATATTACTTCGAAAATCTTCAGGTTTTGAAGGTTATTTAAATGCTTAGTACTCAGATGGTCTCCTCCCTCTCAGGGTGTAGAGCATTTAACAATTTGTTATTTCCATCAGATTCTAGCCTATTTTACTGCACAGGTTAAATCTGCTCTAAAGACAAATCACAGTCTAGTAAATAATATTGTTGGGGGGTTTCACAGTAACCCTGATTTATTTGTTACAGCACTTGGAAAGTATACAATGAATGGAAGAAGAGATATGATCTCATGCATAAGGAAGCTGAATGCTTCTCTGGGAAAATCCATTTTATCCCAAGATCTCAGAGATCTTATATGATGCAAAAAATATAATTCATAGCATATTTTTCACATGGGGTTTTGAATATCTCTTTTGCATTTTCAAAATCTCTCTATTTTGTTAATTTTTTAAATAAAAAAGCCTCAAAGAAGGCTGAAATATATTCCCAGTTTCCATTTGTCCTGATGTGAAAGCAAAGCCATAAAAAATATTTTCCATAAATACCTTTACACCACAGAGAATAGCTCTGAAGTAAGTGAATAAAAATATATTTCATGTGAGTGAATTGATATTTAATGTCACCCAGAGATATTACACTATTATGATGATAGCATATCAGCTATCAGTATAGGTTGAGACACATGTTGCAACTGTGTAGTTTCCCAAAATTTCGGAAGGTGCTCACCTGATGACTAAAAGCTTGCGAAAGGTGTCAAGTTTATCACTGTATCCATTAGGCATAATTTCTTCCTCAGGGGCATCTTTATCAAACCAGTTTTTCCATGCCCTATCACTTTTGGATATCTAAATTTATTACATTAACACACAGATAAATATATTTCAGTCACAGTAATGCAAATGCAGCTTTTAATGAGAGGTCGTTATTATATTAGGATATATTACAAGTAACAATGCCTGTAGCATTTAAGACATATGCCATGTGAAATGCTATTAATTAATAAAATAATATTAATTCAATTGTTGCAATTAGTGTTAAGATGCAGGCTCTCAAGCCAGTCAGTTATCTATGCATTCCCCTCTCAAGCACATGCAGCTACTTAAAAAACATCAGTAATTAGCAGAAGGAATCTATACTATGAGAGAAACATACTTTGATTCATTGATTGATTTATTGGTCACAAAATATGAAGAGGACCAGAAGAATTTCTCCCAGTGCAGTCTAGCCAGCCAATGAATCACAAATTAAAAGTAACAAATTCTAATAAGCTTTTGGCTTGAGAAGGAATAAACCTGACCACAAATATGATCACAATTTTAGGCACCTCTTAGAACCCCTGACCTAGGAGGAGGAGGAATACCAGTGGACAGAACATAGTGAAAATGCAACTGAGCTTTTAATGCAGTGACTGAGAAGGGTCAGCTACTGCAATATTCTCTGGTCACTGGAAAACAAACAAGGAATGCATTGATAAAGGTTTAAAGCACAAGATGTCTATGTTAAATTTGGCATCTAGGACTTACTCTTTGTGGAGGAGAAAAAAAAATTGAAACTAGCATGAAAAAAAGAAAAGCACAGGAAACCTCTTGAGAACTGGGCATACCATTCTCAGTCCTTTTTTTTTGTCACATTCAGTAATTTTTTGTTTCATCTAAATGAATACAGTTGTATTTAGTATGATGAATCAAATAGAACAGCATTTCTAATGGATGCAAATAGGTATTAAAAAGATGTTTTTACCATATTTGCATTTTTAATTGATATCCTGATTGGCACCCTCCCATATTCCCTTTCTGTCTATTACTAAAATAATTTTAATTGTCACTTTTTAGCTTGCAACTATATGGCAAAAGTAAGACAGTACTAAAAAATTAATTTAAAAATCAGAGCTTTTGTGGTAACATGGTCACCTAGGTATTTTGGAGTTTAAAATTTTGTTGCACACATTCTAGAACAGCCCTGGTGAAAGGACTTTTCTAGAAGTGGGGTTCTGGTGTCCTAACGACCCAGAGTGAACAACTAACTAAAGCTCCTCCAACTTTCTCCTAACTTAATACTCTATTTTCACACCTCAAGAAACAAAATCCTGGAAGAATTGGGCTGTATGTATCCAGATCTTGCCTTGATACAGGGTTTAGGGACAGCCAGGACCTCTTCCAGGTAACCATTTAGCTGAAATGTCTGCTACCCTTCGGGGCAATTTATGCCATCACAAAATGGGCTTGGCATCACCTGTGCTCTAACAGCAAGGAGAACTTGGTTCAGGCTATCAGCTGCTTAACAGGGAGTGCTTAGGTACAACAAATGCTTAGAGGGTGGTTTAACTATGCTAAAAAAGAAAGATAAATTTAGCAAATTGAACATGTCACAAGCTTATGTGCATATAAGTTCACATATGTCTCCATAAAACAATACATTTATAGCTAGCTCATCATATCTGAATGCCATGTTAACCTTGGAACAGAAATGAGTATTTAAAAGCAAGCAGCAAACCATTCACTTGTAAAAATACACCAGACTCAAGACAGACAACAATGTAACTTAAAACCTGACACTCAGATTTATTTTATGAGCCTTTTTGATACCTGTGCCTTTTTATCCTCTCTTTTATTGACTTCCTTCTTCCTTCGCTCCTGTTCCTTCTCTCCTTTTTCTACCTCAATTACTATAACCCCAAATACCACAAAGCAGATAAATAAGGACACCTCCATTCATGCTACCTAATTTTTTATCTCTATGCTGTCATTCTGTGTTTTTGTGGAAACACAATTGTGATGACAAAACTGGTTATTAACATGAAAAAGATAATTAGCAAATATCACCTGGTCCAAAAGTTCTTCAAAGGGTGGAAGTTTGTGCAACTCCACCAGATTTAGCCATATCATGTCAAGGATCCAGCGGAATGGTTTGGGTGGGCAAGCCTGCAGATCCAAAGCTGCACCTCCTGTGGATAAAAACATTCTGGTGAAATACACATGATATTCCAAGGGTCAAGATGTAACTGATATTTCTTTTAAAATTATGTATTTTGACCTAAGTGATTTTCTCTGGGGTACTAACTGCACTCTTGTCTACTCAGCATTTGTTTCATACCAAAAGATAACTTAGTCTCACTAATGGCCTTCTCACAGGTGTTGGAAGGCCCACAGCTGTTGGGTCTCCTCTAAGGCTTCCCTTTGCCAAGCTGAACAAGCCCAGTTCCCACACAACTGTTGATAGAAACCATGTTGACAATGAAATAACACTTTGAAATGGCAGAAAAATTTAAAAAGTTGAATTAGTTCTACACATAACACAGTTTTTAAAACTTACCTCTAATGAGAGTTTGGAACTCTCTGTTTTCCACGTGTCCTCTCTCAATATCAATTTTTAAAGCCAGGAGGAGGGTAAAGAGGAATTTGTGGTTTTCATGCAGGCCTCTAACAGAATATGAATGAATTTCAAAGGTGAGGTGTTCGATAATATTTGAGATTCTTTTCTGAGGCACAGGAGACCTCTTAGACCTAAATCATGAAAACAAAGCACAAAGAAATCACGTTAATAAGAGCAAATACCTTGAAAGGCAAACATCTGAATAGCAGCAAAAATCTGTGTCTTCCTACCTGGCTATGGATTGATCAAATAGCTTCAAGAACTGAGCCAGAGAGGTTTGATACATGTTATTGACCATGCTCATTGCTGTAAGAAGGAAATAAAGAATGCTGCCACGTGTAGCCACAGGTCGATATTCCTCCTGAGCAGTGTTGATCTTCACTTCAGTTTCTGCTGCCACAGACAACTTTACAGCTATTTCAGCAGCTGTTTGCTTGGTTATTTGCAGGACGCCAATTAAGGATTCATCATCCACTAGTGAACCTAAAAAGTAAAATACCAAATGTTTAGGGCATTTTTGTAACGATATTTTCACTTCATATGTTTATATAAAACAAAAGGCCAAATTACAGGAATCATTTATTAAAAAAATTGAAATTATTTACTGAATAACAGAAAGCTTTTAAAATAGAGATCAAACAGGATATGTAATACTAAAAATTATTTTTACATCCAACATATTTAAACAAATTCATTCAAAATATGTCAAATGTATTTATGCCAACAGCTTTGCAACATGTGTTAGAGAAGTCACCTATCTGCACAGTCAACAAAATACTGAAATTGTTTCAAAGTCTATTCATTGGAACACTCAAAGTGAAAAAGACATAGAGTCCTAAGGGAAATGGTCACTCAACAATATTAATGAATCTCCAGCAGTTACTCACAGATTTTCTGTTACCAGATTCTTTTTCCACCCAAGATAGTAACTGGTCATATTCAGGCTCATAACGTACTGCAGAAGACATTCAACACACTTTTAAGCCAGGCCATTCTAATTTCCAATTTCAATGGGTTAAAGATTTGCCCATGGTCAGACACCTTATCCCATCCGAGGGGCAGAAAGCTCTCAAAAACCTGGATTTATTTCACAAAACTTGTTTAGGTGGTAAACTTTTAAGTGTTTGGAGTTGCATGTGGTGGCATGCTATAGCACCAAATCCCTCACAGTCCTCATACTCCTACCATGGTATATTCTCTTATTGTATTTTAGATGGATAAACCAGTTTCTGTATGGAAAGGGCCTAGTGTGAATCAGTTTTATCTGCCTAATCTGATTAATCCTTTGATACAGAACCTTTGGTTGCACTTAGTTTGTAAAGAAGATTGTCTTCCAGTTCTTTCATCTTCCTCTTATTAGAAGTTACATCTTCCATGAGTTTAATTCGTTCTGCCTCTAGTTCCTGTTATTAAAAAACAAGAAAATGGCATGACACTTTATGAGTTGCAACTATAAGGGATATTTAAAATTCAGTTGCTGATTTTTCAAGTTCATGAATTGTGATTGAAGATACAGGTGAAGCATTGGATCCAGTCATGAAATGTGCATTTTACTTTTCTTGGTATCTAAAATATGTTTTTAATAATAATTATTTTTTTAATCAGTGTTTATTCAGTATCTTATGATGTATCTTATCGATATCAAATCCTGGTGCTTAATTGTTTGTGTTGTACTGACTGTCATATATATGTTATTTTGTATTTTTGTTATTTGGAAATGTCTATACTGAATCTGAATATAATTTTAGAAAATGGCCAATATCTTTTTTTTCGTTTGAACATTTCTTCTTTTCTATATATCAAAACCAATTAAATGAAAAAAGAATTAAATACCACTATGATTTATGTGTACTGTTAACTTACCTGTTTTTCAGTAAGTATTACTCTTCTCAGTAACTGATTCTCAAGTCCTTTCATTGTAACAGTAAAATCAATAATTGATGTCTTTGCATTAATCTCAGGTGTGAAGGAAGGATTAGGTAGCTTTGTAGTAATGTACAGTCTGAATGAATTCATGACGTCTACCTCCTTATCACCAACTTTCACCTGTGGATTAAGTTAAACTAGTGTTAAACAGAGGAAAATGAGCTTTATTAAACTCAGTGATATTGACCAGAAAAAAAAATTTACTTTATTTGAAATGCCAAAAAGAGGAAATTTATTTTGCAATTCAAATTTGTCCTGAAAACAAAAGTCAAAGACCAAATGTAGAAGTTAGACTATGTTATAAAAGTAGTGTTTCCCTCCAGCTAAATATAGGGATCACTTCCACTGTGGATTCTGAACCATCTGGTTTCTAAGCACCCCACAAATGAAGAGTCGTAGAAACTGCTGACCTTTGTAGAAATCATCATTCTCTCATGTCCAAGGTAAAAGGAATTATGTGATCCAACAACAGAACAGAAATTATCGGACATAAATTTTATCTTTATTAAGGGTAAGCAGGTTTCAAAGAATCTTTCCAAAGGAATTAAAAACTTATTCAGAGTTTTCCAAAGAAATTTTTACAGAATTAAGATGTTCCAAAACAGCAGTCAAGCTCAAAAGCTGCATGTGCACAAGGAAATCTGATCACTCTATGTCATAGTATGAATCATGGAATTGTTGGTGTTGGAAGGGACCTTGAAGATCATCTTGTTCCAACCCCAGTGCCATGGGGCAGTGGGGGACATATGAGGCTCCAACATACGAGTCTCCAAGGCAGTTTCAAATACCTGGCTTATGAGGGAGTAGGACCAAACCACTCCCTGAAGCAAATTTGCACTGCTTGAAAATCAGTAGAAATAATTTTAAGCATTTAATTGGATAAGCATAATTGGTTCCAGTTTATTAATAACTCTGGTAGATAAACTCCCATTTTAAACTTGCCAACTTACTACACAGCTGAGGCTCTGTCTCCTGTATTTTATTAGTTTAATTTGATTCTTTGCACTTCTCTACTGAATACAAAGTTTACCTGATTCAGCAGGTGTTTGTAACAATGGTAAAATAACATTTGTCACAAGGTTAACTACTTATTCCACCCCTTTTGTTTGATTACTAACCTTAAAAGCAGATCCAGATTTTATGAAATTTTTTTCTAGTATGTTGTCAAGGACTGGATCCAACTCTTCATCTATATCTTCAATCATGAGTGATCGTCCCAGTGAGAGACTGTCTTCTAGGTGTTGTCGGAAATATTTGTCATTCAGAGTCGTTACCTCAAAAAGTAAATTATTAATTGGTGTAAGGACAAAGCATTTCCTCAAAGTCTTACATGAAAACCACAAATCTAGCCATGGAAACTTTTTGCACTGTTTTTGTTAGTTGCATTTTAAAGAAGGTGCTCCAAGTGTTGACCATGCAGCAATTTATGCAGAAATACTTCTGTGTGTACAATGAAAAGTACCATGTAAAGGTGAATTAAAAGGTTGGTTGTAACTGAATCCTCAAAACTTCACTATGAGAGTAATAACATACTAAATAAAACTGGTACAGCTTATTGCATATTAAAGATGTTACTTATATTTTAGAAATCAGAGACACATAGCCTTTAATTTTCTGATCTATGTCCTACAAGGACTAGATTTTCTAATTTTAGCTTTGAAGTGCTGAGAAATTCTTTCTGGAAATCTGAACTCAGTCTAAAAAATGAATTGCTGCTACAATATTATGAATTCAGATTGATGTTTCATTAAATGGGATTCATAATATATGACATTATTAAAAAATCATGCACAAACTACTGCTATGTAATTATAGCAAACAAGCTATATAATTAACTAATACTAAACCCTCCAAAATTTATTGATATTCAGGACATATGAGTTTTCTCAACATTCATTCTAAGGGTTTTAAAATGCAGATTCCATTTGCCATGCCACATTATTTGGGAAAAAATGATTTGTGATACAAATAGTGGCATATGAACATTCTTGTATTATATTTCATAAGCAGACATTTTACCCCATTGGCTTAGCCTAGAAAAGAGCTATGAAGATTGCAGTAATGTTAGGAGAGGTAAATTTTTCTTGGGTTTGGCTTCAGCTGGATTTCCTCAACTTCCTTCTGCAGTGACAACCTCATTATGAATGTCCTCTCAGGTCCAACTTATGGACTGAAACAGTTGAGGTACTTTGCCTGCATTTTCAGAGCTCTAACTTATCCTGTTTTTATCTGTGATGTTATTAATAGTTGCCCAATTTACTGTCATTTAATAATTCCATGTTATGCTCTTTTGCTTTACTTATGGCCTATTTGTCCACTTTTGTGTAGGGAACATACTCACCCATCTTGAACAAAACACTTTTATACTTTTTGCTAGAGCTCGTGCAAGTTAGATAGTGTTTTTGAAGCCCTGGAGTGGGATTTACAGCTGCTCTCAAGTTCTTTGCTGATGCATCTACGTGATTGTCAGTCTCCATACATTTTAAAGTTAACTCAGGTCACACCGACCCAAATGCAACCCCTCGAAAGTAATAATGTTTGAAGGAGTGTAATAGAGCACACCCATCTCTTTAAGACACTGTTTACCTGTAATTCATTATCCTGTTCTTTATTTTTAACCCATGCTTTTCCCTGAGTCTGTGGGTCTACCAGAAGTGGGTATCTCGATGCCTTAGTGACAATGATACCGTTCTGAATTGAGAGGGGATCTCCAGGCAGTCCTTGAAGATTCCACTCACTAATCTAAACAATAAAATAAAGGAAAAAAGAAAAAGGATGAAGAAGGAAAAAAGGTTGTTTGGAATAAATCAATACTGGAATTATTCTTCAATTAAAATTGCTCTAAGAAGAAACACGGACATCAAAGGGAATGTGTACCTGAATCTGCTGAAGAATTATTAATGCAGATATAAAGATATTTCTAGAATTTTATTTGTATGGGTGTTTTTAACTGTATAGAACCATAAAAAGTGTATTTTAAAGTGTAAGGACATCCAAAAACAGCTTGACAGACAAATTAAGCATTGGGATCAATTAAGCAAAAACCAGGCTAAGAGAGCTTTTGGGAATTAATATTGACTGAAGGAAATGTGAAGATTCTGGCATTGCCCTCTCTTTGATTTCTTATACAATCACATTGAATACAAGGACTTCATGTATTTTTTTCTAAATTACAACCAAACCCACTGTTTTAGAAGTGCCCTGGTTTTTGCTGAAAGAAAATTCAATTTCTTCTTAGCAGATGTTACAGTGCTGTGGTTTTTTGATTTAGCATGAGAATAATGCTGGCACACTGATGTTTTGGCTCTTGCTCAGGTGCTTACTCTAAGTCAAGGATTTTTCAGTGTCCTGTGCTCTGCCAGTGAGGAGGTGCACAAAAAGCTGGGGGGGAGCATGGCCAGGACAGCTGATCTGAGCTGGCCAAAGAGATATTCCACACCACAGAATGCCATGCCCAGTGTATAAACTGGGGGAGTTACTCAGCAGAGGCTTGATCATGGTTTGGGGATTGACTGGGTATTGATCAGCAGGTGGTGAGAAATTCTATTGTGCATCACTTGAGTATTAATTCATTATTATTAATACACCAATATTTAGTGTATTACCAAGAGCATTTTCAAACCACAGAACAACACAGCAGAGCAATATTTGGAATATTAGGGATTATAGTTCTCTAAGCAAGCATAATGCTGGCTAACAGTCATAGAATGTGCTAATGGAATTAAAATTAAAAACTCCAAGCACCAAGAACTTACTGTTGGTTGATCTACCAACATAGAAATCAGGTTTAAATCTTCAGAGAAGGGGATTTTATGAGCTCTCAACTCTGTTTCCCATAAGTCTTTAAGCAAAAGGTTCCTGAAGTCTTGATTAAAAGGTCCACAGTATGAAAGAAAGCCTGTGCAGAGCAGTATATCTCCCACAAGTCTAGAAAAGGGAGAAAAATAATCATTAAAAGGTGATGCACAAATTCAATTTCTAATGACTTAGACAACCAGCTTTTGAAATGTAAGATTTTCTAAAAAAAAGTGTTACGTTTCCAGAGTATTTTTGTGGCAAAAGTTAAGAGTAATATTCTATGAAAACATTATCTTCACCCCTACAAAACAAAAAAGCCCTGATGACAACTATTCCTTCTTTCCTAACTGAAGCAAGAAAATGGTTTATTTCTTAAAAATATGTCTGCAATACAATATTTATCAAGGATACAAACCTCATTCTATTGAAATGAGTAGACCTCACCAACAATGCTCAATTTCCCCATAGGAAATTTATGGTAACATGAGTGTTCTACAGAAGCTGAACTTCTCTGAAGGTTTCATTTCCCCAGTGACATCAGATGAAGGTGCAGTATTAGGGGGGCTGCAGAAGCAGCTGTAACACAGGCACAGAACAGCACAAGCAATAAACTCTTTGGAAGCTAATTCCAAAATCAGAAGCATTGTTCTTAACTGAAGTACTAGCACTTAGCACCCTTGTATTCTTATTTATGGGAGGAAAATTCAAATTTCTGAATAGCTCATTTGATTGAGTTGCTACCTTAAGATTTCCAGGAAGAAAATGAAGCACCGTGGTTAAAGCTACTAAATTGCTTACCAACACTTTAGTTTTTACCAGCATTTTCTTTTTTGTTTTTCTGTAATGTATTTGATACCTTTTAATCTGAGATTTAAATTCCTTGCTTTGCTGAGTCCACCTAACTTTCTCTCCACTCAGTTCATCTATAAGTGTAGAGGCTGCTTGCATCTTTCTTTTGCATGTTTCTGCATCATTCTCTAAGTCCTAAAATTGAAAAAATGTCCTACTTAATCATAGAATACAAAGATGTAGAGTTATTGTATAAATTTTTCATACTCTTATATTAATTTTAACTATTTATTTTTTTTAAACCATTCTTGAGGACTCTTAAGGACAACTATTTTCTAATACATTCCTATTCACAGAAAGAAGGGAAATAGGAGAGAATATACATTTAAATCTCTTACTTTTGTACCTGAATCTCAGCCACATTATTCAAGGTAGCAGGTTAATGTGTGTTTGCAGCAAATCCTAATTACATGACAATATTGTACAAGCATTTTTGATAAGACTAAAATACTTTAATCTCACCATTTTCTCCTTCATTGCTGCATCAAACTTTGCTTGCACTTTATCCAGTTCAGCTTGCTTTTCATCTAATTCTGCCTGAGCCTTTTCTTTTTCTGCATTAGCTACTTTCAGGCGGCCTTCCTGTTTTGCCAAGTTAGCCTGCAAAGGAAAGAAAAAAAATAAAACTACAATCATATAAGAGTTTAATATAATTCAATTAAGTATTTGCTTCCTGCTATTGCAACAAAGCTCCTTAGCTGATTTGAGCTCTGAAGCTCTTTAGAAAGCAAGTATTTAGGCAAGATGCCCGTCCTTTACTGGCTCTGAGTTACCAGGAGAAAGCAAAGAACATAAAATAGTTGCAAACCTCTGTTTGCAGGACCCTTTAGAGAAGGAATGAAGATCCTGGTCTAACAATTTGTAAACAATTATAAAGTAATTATAACATAATAAAAACAAAGACTGAAAACATCTTTCCCTACACACAGTAAACCAGATCACATAAATTTAATCTAGGCTATTTTTTTTGTTCTGTTTTCTCCCCTAGAAAGAAGAAAAGAGGGTTTTTTCTGCTTCTACCACCTTTAGCCACTAAAATCACAGGCTATTATGTATGAATAAAGTTTTATATATATATGTATGTATGTATATGGGATCTTATTAAATTCAACTAAATTCAATTACAGGCTAAGCAAACACAAAGCAAGGGATAATGCATTACCTTAAGAGGCAAGACTTCTCTGTTAACACCATAAAACACCACCATGGCTTGTGTCCAAGAGAGGAGTCCTGCCACGTTGCCACACACCTTTTTACCATGTTGCAGTGTGTAATCTTCCATTTCAAAGTAAGGCTGGACCAGTTCTACTGTCTCATCATTGATTGTATCCCTAGCAAAGTTCCGTAGGTTGTTCAAGAACGGGCCACTCATAAGCTACAAAAAACAACACACGAGTTTTTTACACATTTTGTGATCAAAGTCTTGTTCATAGGTGAAGCTGTTTAAAAAGGGATCCTAAAATTCTTCTGTAAACAGAGGTAACTCATATAGTTAATATTGTAAGTGTGCTACTCAGTTGTAACTCATCCCACATACCTTCTATTATTTTGAAGTTTTAACCAATTACACTCCAATAACTGGATTCAAAAGTTACTTTCCATCTTCAACACATTCCTGTGTTGCCATTTTAAAAGCATTTAAGAAGCATCATTTAATTTAAAAAAAAAAAAAANTGAAGTTTTAACCAATTACACTCCAATAACTGGATTCAAAAGTTACTTTCCATCTTCAACACATTCCTGTGTTGCCATTTTAAAAGCATTTAAGAAGCATCATCTCTGAGATATATTTGTAACTTAACTAAATGCAAAAGAAATGTTTAGGCATATGTGAAATGTCTGAATTGTGAAAAATGAAATCATTTGGTTTAACTTTTTCTAAGAGATTTTCAGCATGCTAAAGGCAATTCATGGAATAATCACTTATTTATTATATCAGTGGGAAATAAAAGCTTTTGATGACTTTTTTTTTAACTGTAAAAGCCTAAATAAAAAGCAAGAGCACCATTTCTTACCTGTTACCATCAGGCCCTGTGCCAGGAACAGGGCAAGGAAACTCTAAAGCTTCTGCTGCAAAAGTCTTTAGGGAATTCACCTACTGTTTCTGCCAGTTAGACATAGTCTATAGATACAGTTTGTCTTTAAACAATATGTTTGCCTTTTAATAAAATTCTGTCATGTTTTGGGAAAACAGCATGATAGGTTCTCTTATAAGCTAATGGCTATTTCTGACATTTAAGGAACCCTGTTTGAAAACCCTCCTTACTTTTAATGATTCTCCCCATGATGGCTTGCAGCAAGGCTTTTCTGGATCCATGGTAACTTGGTCCAGTTTCTTTTGAAATAGTAGTAGGCAACAGTCCATGATCCTCATAATCAGGTGGGGAGGCTTTGCAAGTTTTCTTACAGTAGCAATATCCTCTGGTCTGATGGTCTGTTTGAAGAAAGATGTGGTAGAATCCTGCATCAATACCATTATTCTATTTTCCCATTAAATATCTTGATTTTAATGTTTGGTTTTTATACTTTTCTCTGAAGTGTATTTGTATTAAGTACGTGCCAAAAAAAAGTGAGAAACCTGGACTAATTAATAAATTTCATAGTTTTGTGAAACTTTAGTAAATTTCAATGACTATTAGACTTCCCAATATTAAAGGCATAATTCAAAAATAAAATTTACATAGAGCAGCATTGACTTGAATTGTCAGTCTAAGTATTTAAAGAAAACTTTACTGTAAAAGTAAGGACTTAATTAAGAGCAGTTAGCCTGATAAAACAGTATTTCAGATTTTTAGTTGGTAAGTTTATTCCAAGATAGATTTGGTTGGTTTTGTTCAGTTTTGGTTATTATAGTTATGAGATACCATTTTTAACTTCATTTTGTAATAGCATCACTGGCACTTTGCTTAGTTCAACAACCATTGCAAAATTAAAAAAAAATATTTAAAACTTCAAAACTAAGATTTTTTTGTGTCTAAGAATACACTACCTGCCTAGAAGGAGTAGTTACAGATACATTATAAGAAACCATTTTCTAAGTCCACACATTTTGTAAGTGATTTTTGTGACTGTTTTTGGAAGTTTCATTTATCTCATTATCTAAATGTCAGTGTAAAAGCAAACAACGCTCATTTTTTTGCTCTTTCCACTCTAAGAACTTCTGTCACATAAATTCTCCTAACTGGAATGGAAGGCCATCATTGATTTCTCATTTCAGAATTTTTTACTGTTTAATTCTTCAGAGCAGTATAATGAAATTATGTAGCATAGCAATGCCTCCAAATTTCTGAACCCTGATTCTGATTGCCTGAATCCACTTTTCTTTCTGTTTCTCCTAAAATTAAAAGCATAAAGGTTTTTGGTGAAGGGAGAGATAGATTTTTATTTGTCTTAAAAGGCAAGTGCAACCACTTAAGTTTGAATTAAAAACATTGTGTTAGCACAAGAAGTATTCTCTTGAATGCAGAATAACAGATATTCTAAAGGCATCTAAAGGTAGGTTTTGGAAAAATCTGCACCTTCAAAATGATCAAGTATTGAGATGGAAGGAAAAAAATACTATAAAATAGTCCCTATGTGTTTAAGGTAAAACATGTGTGCCTTAAGTATTTATGGCCACCAAGGGTGAGGAGCTGGTGACAGCAGTCAGTGCCAAGAGACAACTGAATGTTGGTGGCTCTGTCCTCTCACAGCTGATGCAAATAATATTATAATAATAAAACTGCAAAACTTTTATTCACTTTCAGAGCTTCTTCTGCTTCTTCTAGAGCTGGTTTAGCCGCCTCCAGTTTTTTCTCTGCTTCCTGCTTTTCTATATCAATTGCATCCACAATCCTTTGTGCTTTATCTTTCACCTCCTGGACTTCAAGTTTTATTTTAGTTGCTGCTTCAGCACTTTCTTTGACTTCTTCTAGCACCTGGAATTGATCATAAACACATAAAATCTATAAATCAGAATGGTGGAACAAATGATTATGAGACCCAAGATAAATGTATGTATGTAACAGCTATTAAATATATAAATCTAACCCCAACTCCAGCTAACTATATATGGTATCATATAATTATTGAATAAAAAATTAAATGTGAGAAGTTTAATTTCATCCTTTTCTGTCATATATGAGATTAAAGGCCTCAAAGAATGCAGGCAGTCCCTTAGTCATCACCAGCCAAAATTTGCTCTCCAGTGCATATTAAATATGCACCATCAGAGCATTATGGTATCTCTCAGAAAACAGAATGCCTATACTGATCCATTCCCTACCATACTTTTCCAGACAGTCATTTTGGAAACCACATTTCTACCAGACCACTAATGTCATGAACAAATCCCTTCTTAAAGACAAAATCTGAATCTGGACTGTGATGAACAATTTTCTAATGAATTTTGAAATAGAAAAGCCCCATTATCATGTTAACTTCTTATCTGCAAGTAAGTGCACATATAAGCCCAAATTTAATAATGTCAATTAGGCCCCTCCCCCCCAAAAAAACTATGGAAAAAGAAATCTGATGCTTCTCTGAGTGGGTAAGAAATGAGAGAAGAACAAGGAAAGCAGTCAACCTCTGTTGCAGCCTAAAAGTGCTTCACTTTCAGAAGCAAATGCTGAATCAACATGCTATAGAGTAAAACCTAATTTTAGACAACGAGGCAAATTTTTGCACATTATGAGAAAATCCTGCCCTAGTATTTTACCCGCTGTATATTCAAGTGCTGTTTAACAGTCACTCACTTTATCTGCCTTAACAGATGTCACAGCCAGCTCCTTCTCCTTAACAGCCAAGTCCTTAGAGAGTTTAGCAACAGATTCACTGGCCTCCATCAGCTTGGACAGACCTATGAAGTAAAAGATAACGTACAGAAATATAGAAACTTTTTTTCCCCTATTTAGGTTATACAGTCTAGGTCCAGGTCTCTCATACTTTGTACCTTGTGTTCTCATTCAATTTTATGTAAAGGAGAGAAAGTGGGTGGAAGCAGTCCTGCTGTCATGATTGTGTCTGCTATTCACCTTTCATGGATATAAATAATTTCTCAAGGCACAAAATTATGATAAATGAGCTTAGTTCTTCAAAAGAAATCAACAACAACAAAAAAGGAACCATGTCCAGTATATGTTGCATCTTAAAGTCATGAGACAATCAGAAATTCCAAATGATAAGCATCATTATGTCATTACATGAAGAAATTCCCTAAGGGTCCATGACTGACTTCGAATAAGGAGCTCTTTCTAGAAAAAAAATCAGAATTGGAGTTGAAAATGGACCTAAAGATCACAGCAAAATTGTGACCTCCAGCTGCTGCATACTGAGTTTACCCTCTCTGTGACAGAGAAGGAGAAAAGGTACCTATGTGCTGAGGGCCAGACTCATCAAAGCTCTTCTGTGTGCTGAAGAAACCACCCAAAGAGGCTGCTCAGCCTAAGAGCTCATAGAACTGTGGAACAGCAGAATATGCTGAGTTGGAAGGAACCTATCAGGATGATCTGGTCCAACTCTTGGCCCTGCACAGGACACCCCAAGAATCCTACCCTGTGCCTGAGAGCATCCAGAAAGAGATGAGCTTGATCCCTGTATAGCTATTATATATTCAGTCTTTCCCATGCACTCATGGATCCTTTTTTTCTCTTCTCTCCTGCTCATAGACTTGATCACAGATATTTTGGCCATTACTGAGCTCCCTATTGCATGCTGAAGTTTCTCCAGCCTCTTTCTTCCTCATCACTTTATCTTTAAATCCTACAAGTTCCCTGGAAGTAATTCCCCTTCTTGCCTCCTCTCCCTAAGGGCTTGGGTCAGCACACCCTTGCAGCTATATTTGATGTGCGATGTTCCTCTGCGATGGCTCTCCAATTTTCCACTACCATATTTCAAACAGAAAGACATTCTCTCCCAGCATATCTCTTGTTCTGACATTGCCTCTTGATTAGGTTATTGCCATTCTACATAACCTCAGAATCACCAAGGTTGGAAGAAACCTTCAACATTATCTGGATTTGTTACACCACCAATCCAGCACCTTCAACCCAGAAGCCACAAAAGAGAAAATGATACCCTTTGCTGCTTTACCTTTCCCTGGTACAAGCCTGGAGTGTGAAGAAGTATAGATGGACAAAAACCAGGAATACACAGATCAAAAATAATTGTAGAATTCAATTATAAACAAGAAATCTTTATAGCTTATTGAGGTCCCCTGTGTACTTCTAATAAGAAATATTACAGCAGTACCATCTGTGCAAGTGAAATTAATTAGAATATTTTCTAACTGGCATTCGTACTGCCCATAAGCTGAAAGACCTGATTTTCTAAGCATCAATGATATGAAGATGCTGCAGTAGAATATATCCATGCACATGTTCACCTGTACGTAATCATTTTCTTTAGCAGAACATGCAAGGAACTTGTAATGTCAGAGGCTATGAAAATCTGCATATGAAATTTTATTGATAGTGCTGAAGCTGCTTATGTTACTACTTCTGAATTATTTTTGGAAATAGAAAAACTGTAGAAAGAATACCAAAAAACCCCTAAACAAACCCCAGTCTGTTGAATCTTTGAGGTTCTCAGACTTTATCCCCATCTCAAAGTAGACCAAGGATAAGTTCCAATTTCAAGAACTGGTAACACATCCCTAGAGCAAAACTTACACAGTTTGAAAGTATTGAGGGTCCCTTACTCCTCTACAATTCACTCTAATTCAGCAAACAGTTTATGAATAAAATAGCTACTCCTTATTCTAGTATTTTCTTCATGTGAAGGGTACCAGTTCTATTATTGATCATAAGTGCCACATTCTTTACCTTTGTATGAAATATCATGTAGAATTCTTTATTCTATTGAACTGGTATGCAATATCTTTTCTGATAAAGGCCAGGTTTCCTAAAATGTTCATCTGACTTTAAAGATATACAAAAGCATGTCTAAATGCAAACTGGAGAAAACTGAAAATACCTGAAAAT
Source organism: Notiomystis cincta (assembly GCA_013398075.1). Classification (NCBI taxonomy): domain Eukaryota; kingdom Metazoa; phylum Chordata; class Aves; order Passeriformes; family Notiomystidae; genus Notiomystis; species Notiomystis cincta. Next base: position 17,192 of record VZRX01002838.1, read on the forward strand.
GGATATTCTGAAACCATCATGTACTAATGCCAAAAATTAGGTAATTTCAAATGAATATCCAAAATCTGTCTGAAGAACGTTTCAATCAAACTTTTCTGTATTTCAGAACCATAGTTATAAAATGACCCCAAGTAACAACAACTTATTCTATAGCAAAAACCCAAAATAAATCACCTGTGAAGCACACAAATTGCATGCTGAGACTTCCCATAGACAAGCCCAGAAGTTAATAACTGTGTTTAGAATTTCCTCTCTCTACACCAGTAAATCAGATGCCACCTCTGTCCATTTTCAGGTTCTAATTTCTATTACAAATTCTGATTTGAAAATATTAAACTTTAATTCAATGCTGAGCTGAATGGTTCAGCTAGTAGCTTCTTTGAGGTATTTTTACAAGAGAATCATGGTGAGGTTGTGACTAGAGGGGTGTCTGGTATGCTACTACTTTTGGACTGTGATCCCCTAGAACTGATCCGAAGTGATCACTGGAAAAGAGGTCTAATATTAAAAACATAGATCATTTGAAACTGCACATGCAACTTGTTTGCTTACCAGTTTGCATACGTTCAGCTTGCTCATTAATACTGTCTAACTTCTCAGAATAAACTTCTTTGTAGCCATCAATGAAAGAGAGGTAGGATTTAGGGGTTACGTATGCCCGTCTCCGATACCTACACCAAAGAGTATTGGCAACATCAACTTCACACATGTTTTTGATATATGCAGCTGTTTGATCACTTCCAAATAAAGAGGAAATTATGTAACTCGAGTCTTTGTTCATTCAAAATCAGATTTCTTCATCCTTACTTTTAGTTACATTGTTTTTATCAACACAGGCAATACTAAAGACTGTTGAATAGTGGGAATGAAGATAAAGAATTTGCAATGTAATAGCAATTCTTTTTCATGGCCTTAGGATATAATGGTAGAGCAGATTTATTTTTCATTAGCCTTAAAATATGTTTATTGATACACATAACACAAGTTCAAAAAATATCATCAGTAGATTTTTGAGATTAACTATCGCATTTGTAGAAAATACTACCTTTGGAAATAATTCTCACAGCTTTCTGAAACTATATCATGAAAGAGACCCATGGTTTCAACTACTTCTGTTTTAACTGATGGAGCGCAGACCATATTGAATTCTGAAAGAAAATAGTTGGACACAGCTACAAGAGCTTCCTTGGGCCATCGGCTGAACCAGTCCATGGTGCACCCTGATATCAGACCAGGAAACTTCAAAGAACGAGCACGGAACTTCTCACCAACCTGAGGAGAGAATCACTGTTGGTTAGCAATGTGATTCTTAAAGGCCAATTAAAGTGTTTCATTACTATAAACAAATAAATACTCTATTTTCTTCTTGATAATTTTCTGCTTGGAACACCCCGAAAGTTTTTTTTTTTCCCCTCAAATAGAGTTTTGTGAAATTTCTAAGATTCAATATTCATTAAATTTGAAGAAAGAAGTTCATTACAAATATATGTGGCTTTAATGTTTTGAAGCATCAAATTATGTATTTTAATTAACAATAAAATACTCTTTTCCACTAACAAGCCATAATTTCACAAAAATACATTCACTGATGTGTATTAGGAAAGAATATGTGAGAGGAAGAAAAAAGAAATACTTTAACTTGTAAGAAATTATATCACCTTTAAGTATTTTGCTGTTAAGTTCTCATAGCTGCACTATTACTTTTATTATCTCAGCAATTCCAACTAGACTTCAGTAATCTTTTCATGGACCTTGAACTTCCTTAAAACATAAAACTTGAATAATTTGCTTACACCATACAGGCACGTTTGCCAATGGAAGAAAGGAAAACAGATATGTAGAAAAAACTTACTGGAGAAAAGCAGAGGACAACATGCAAGTTCTTCTTTGCCCGACTTAGAAAGTACTCATAAAGATTATCAAAGGTGGGGGGATGTCGAGGCAGCTCCTTTTTCATCACAGGTACTAATGCTTGGGTGATTTCATCCAGTTCATCCCGAGCAAACAAATTAGAAATCTTTTTATAAAATAAAAATTGGTCATTAATTGCATGGATGTAATTAATACAGAATTTATAAATATTTGCCTGTTTACATCTGTATCTCTCTCTCTGCATATACACAGTTTAGACTAAAAACCACAGGTTTACACTTATGAAACTCCATTGAAAACTAAGAAGTCAGCTCTGGAAGAGTGCAGAACTTGACTGGCAACCAAATCATCATTTAATATAAGGCTACTGAAATATTAATCACATCTCCTTTTAAATTCTCCTGGCTTACACTGAAACAAAGAAACTACATATCCAGAGGACCCCTTATTTAAAAAGTTAAAATATTTTAATCATTATTGATTTAACAATGTATTATCAAGATAAATAAAGTAGTGAGAACAAATTCTACAGTACCTTACTTCTAAGGCATGTTGCCTGTCAGGCTGAGACCCTTACCTCTCCTGAAGAGAGCAGATTATTTACATATTCCAAAAAGGACTCCTCTTTTATCTCATTATCAGTGAACAGAAAGGTCATGCCTTGTCCTTCCTGTCCAGCTATCCTATACAATACTTTTAAATCTTCTGACAGATTGGTTACATTATAGGATCTAGGAGAAATAAGGAACATGACCTCTTAATTCAAAACGACTCAGAATACGGCTCTTTTTGGATTATGGTGCTTTGTAAATGACATTGCAAACATCCTTTGTAAACATATGTTTTAGTGCAGGAATGGCTGATACATTGTCTACCTTTTTAAAGTCAAAACAAATCCAATGTTTTATACAAAGCAGATAAATATGTTTTCAATATTTGGCCAACGGTGACAAAATGAAAACAAAGAAAAATAAAAAAAGGAGAAAAATCTGTGGCCATGTAAAAAGAAAGCAATACCATAAATGTGATTTATATGTTTCTTGCATTTCTTACCTGGTTAAAGTAATCTGAAATATTTTATAGCCAGCAATGAAGGAGGCTAATTTTGCAAGACTTTGTTTTCCAGAACCACCAACTCCAACAAGTAAAGCATTTCCATATGCTGTCCGAATAATCCGGGAAATCTATAGAGGAAATAATAAAGAAAAATATCACTAATAAATTGAAATATTAGTAAAATTAAAAATCTATAATGCTTTACACTTATTTTACTATAATACAATGTAAAAATTATTACAAGGTTACTTGCAGAAAATTTTTCCTCAAAAAATTTACACTTGTAAATTCTTTGAAAATTTTGTGTGGGCAATGAAGAAGCTGCATATAGGAATATAGGAAGGTTATAATCAGTTACACATAGGACTTCAATACATGAAAAGGGACATTTTGAGCTCCATTTTATGTTGAAGGCATCATCCTGAATGTATTTTAAAATACCAATAAAAAGCTTGGCTAGAAGAACAAACATACTACATTCCTAATTTTAGGAGTCTGAAAGACCTGAACAGAGTTAAACTATCCTTTACTGTTATCTTCTATTCCATCTACCTTCAACGTTTCCTTTGTGATAGTCTCCCAGATACAAAAGTTGAATTACAGATTTACCATTCTATTGCCTTTTTGACAAGTCTTCTTTGGGTTTTTGATATGTTAGTGCACTTTTAAGATTTTACATTTTGTTTTGGTCTGCAGGTAACTATGGACAAAATGCAAAAGACTGACATCTACATCCACCTTTGAAATATATTAATTTTCCCCTTTTATAAAATTTTAGCTTACTGCACACTTCCCTCTGAGCCTATCCAGATAACTATATTTTAGAAGTCTAAATTCAAAATTATGAAGGTGACTAAATTTATTGTCACTTGAGCTAGAAAGGAGCCTCACTGTCACTAATTGTGTATAGAGGATATTCTGGCTAAAACCTGCCAATAAAAATGGAATGTCAGAGACTTTCAAGGTCTTCTGAAATTCACCTAGCATCAAATGAACTATATTTAAAAAGAAATTTATTTACTTCTGTTTAAATGCAAAGCAAACAAGCATTTACTCCATTTGAGGTCAACTAGAGAAGAGCAAAACACCTTCTTCTGTTTTTGTTTCACTGCAACTTCTGTGTGTCTTTCAGTAATCAGATCATCTACTCAAAGCAGTTCCCGAGATAAAATTCTTAACCCTGAGACACAAATCTTTGCCTTTATTCCCCCCCCATGAATCAGATCTTGATTACAGATAAATTATTTTCTTACATATTCCATTCTGAATAGGAGAACAAATGATTGTTAGTTAAGAGCTACACACTACCCTAAACTCTACCCTAAACACTGATTCTATTGCAGCCCTAATTTAGATTTCTTTTCACATCTCTCATCCATTCAGATTCTGCCTCATGTTTTTGTCCCCTGCCAGGAACAGATACATTTGAAGTGTTCTCTGAATTCTAAATGATTAAAAATAATTTTATATCCACAATATAAATGTCTTTGTTTATGGTCTCACCTTTCCTATCGAGGAAAATCTTCATCCATCTGAATACACAGACGTTTAAGCAGATATTTAAATAAGGAATTTATTATAAAACATGCAACCAGGTAAGATGACTGTAGCTGTTTCCTAGCTCTTGAAAATGACCAGGCAAAGATGGCAAAGCAGTGTGGGGCTGAGAACAGCTTTTCACAATGTGCCCCCAAGACAGTTAAACTAATAAAAAAGTAGCAATACCAAACCTTAATAAGATGTGTCATTGCATCCTTGAAAAACACCAAATCGAGGAATGCCCCTCTAATATTTTCATTGTATTGTGACTGATACGCCCGCAGTTTGTTACAAAGGAATTCATAGCTTGGAATCTGGGAAAAAAAAATAAATTCAGTAACAGCACTAGTAGGGCTCTTCAGAATTTTAGGGCTCTTCAGAATTTTAGAACTGTCCTGATATTTTTACACAAACTTCAATTTTATGTGTTGGCCATGTGTAATGACATTATCTTGCTAATTCACCATAATTATTGTTGTGTTTAAGCAGAAATTTTTTGCTAATGGTGGAAGAAAAAAAAAGAAGCAAGGAGAACAGGAAAAAATAAACCACATTTATATGTCATTATTAAATCTAACATCACTAAAATAATTTATTGCATGCCAACCAGGAAAATCTGGATATATTTTCCCAAAAAATGTGGTAGCTTTTCAATAAAACTTTCTGTATTGTATGAATTCAGCAATATAACTTATTTAATAATTAAAGGAAAATTTCAGTGCCTAGTATTTTATGTGTAAAATTAAATACCTCCTCATAAACTTTTGGTGCTTGAAGTTCAATATCTTCTGCTTCTTCACCAGTTGCTTCAGGCTCTTCCTGTAAAAAATCTACAAAATACGGTTCAGCTCCGAGAACTTCACTTAAATCTGCCTCCACGTATTCCTCAATTGTTTTATCAATTGTTTTTTCAAACCAGGCTGTATCTTCAGGTGTATTAAACCTGGAAGCCATAAATTAGTACAAATTACAGAAAATACTTCCTGTTATATATAGAGAAAACAGATAACTAAATACTAAGAAAAAAACTAAACCAAAAATAAAACCCCCTTGTAATATTTTAAATAAAAATACATATTAGACAATACATAGTACACAGTAGTCACAGAAACAGATTAGGCAACATTCACAGAAATCAAATGCGAAGTATAATAGTCAGTGACATAAAATATAAAACAAAACAGAATTTGATTTTCCAGCTTTCACCTAGAATGAGACAACAAGACCATCTAATTTTTCACATGAGAAAGGATGAAAAAGGGTGAATGCTTCCCCAAATAACCATCTCTAAGTGAGCCTTATCATCTCTCAGCCTGCAGCAGAACAGCACAATTTATGATTCGTAACACTGCCTAAGAAACTGCAATTAGACAAGGTATAATGAAAGGAAGGTGGTCTGTGCTGCTACAACCTGACTCCATTCTCAACACCTCTTACAACAAAACCCATAATTAGCAGAGAGGAATTCTCATGGGGGTGGAATCAGAGTAAGGAAAAAATGGTATTAATTGTAACTTCTCACGGTAGTAGTGGGTACACGTCAGGTTTTTAGAAGTAGAAATAGTGCTGCATCTAGAATTTCACAAGAAATTGAAACATGATGAAAAGAAAAATAGCACAGGTCTCTAACACATAAAGGCCATAGCTATATCTGTTTTATGAATATTTTTAGAGATTTACAGGAAATGGGCCAATTTTTAGTCATAAATATGTTATCCTGGGTTTTTTTTCTGTGAGGAGAGCAAAGCAATTGTAAATTATCCTATGTATATAAATTTAGGATACCATAAAGTTCTCTTTTCTAGAGTGGAATTGGCTGAGTAAAGCCAAAGGGGGGGAAGTATGTAAATGTACATATTTTGATGTTTTCAATCCAATTACTGGGTTAATCTATCAGTACATAGCATGATATTTGCTGGAATAATACCCCTATGTAGACTGTGTGTAAAATAAGATAAAATTTTTCATATTGGCCTAATAAGTTTTAAAACATTTAGAGGTTTTACAGATGTATGAGCATAAATGAAGTAAATGGCTAAACCTACTAAATATAAAATGGTATAATTATTTTACCTGTCAGCAATTACTCTGGTACATTCATGTTTAAAAAGTCTTAGAAGAACAGTGGTGTTTTTGCATTCTTCTGCCTTTATAGTTAACATTCCTTGCCAAATTCTAGAAAGGTCTCGAAGGTTGAAGATATAGTGGAATTTAGATGGTGTAGGTAACATCTTTACCTAAATAAAAATATTGTTAATATTCAAAATCAGTAATACCTAGAAAAACTCCATTATAATAACATTTATAGTTTTATCATTAATAGCACATATAAAACATAAGAATAACAAAAAATACTAATCTTCACACATAATACTGTGGGGAAAAATCTTTAAAAGATACCAAGAGTATCTAGTTGTTTGAGAGCAGGATCTATCAATAAATGTAGAACACTAAGACTTCCAGCATGTAATTGTTTCACATGTTGCTCTGGCATTATAAATTAAAAATTATAATTTGTAAAGAGTTTCACTCCCTTCCTTAGCTATGGAGATTAAAGCTGTGGGTAACATGAATTAATTTATAGGAGTGAATGGACTGATATTTCCATTCATCTGTCTTGTATACTGAAATCTGATATTTTCCAGATTTCATCTCAAAAATACTATAGCCCATCCTCTGTTTTTTAGCTTTTTCAGCCCTTTCCTTTCCTTTCCTCCTTTCCTTTCCTTTCCTTTCCTTTCCTTTCCTTTCCTTTCCTTTCCTTTCC
>VZRX01002838.1:25714-70996 GCA_013398075.1 Notiomystis cincta
CCAACATGGATGTGCAGCATGGCATCAGTCACAAACCATTATTATTAATATTATATATATAAATAATAAATAAATAAACCAATATTATTAATATTAAAATATTTCAATCATGTCATGGGGCCATAATGAGGGACCTGGTGGAGGTCTTGAATTTTTTACCTCCTTTATTTCTCTCTCCAAGGTATCACACTTTCTCTTAGCAAAAATTTATTTATGGGTGCTCCCAGATTAATGTCAATCTTGAAATTAATAATATTCTACTTCAGTAAAGTGCTGATTTTCATTTAATCTTACAAAAATAAGGAAGTGGAGATTATGTCAAATGTGGCATCATTATATTACGTCTCATCAGTAAATCTAACCTGCTCTCTTTTTTGGTGTGTATGTCAGTGTACCATAATTAGAAAGCATTTCCAATAATTAACCATTAATTAACATATTTAAGAAGTCCACTGATTCCTATATGTATATATATATATATATAAAAAGCACAACAATTTGAGAATAAGTAGTAAATATTAAAAAAAGTTTACCTGGTCTCCCCATTCATTGATAAATGGCATATTGATATCATCAATAAAAACAGTCATCTTTCTGCCCCCAGGAGGCCCATAAGTACTCCCAATACGTTTGTCCACATAACTCTCTATTGTCCTCTAAAAAGGCAAAGAAAGTTCTCATTTTATATCTAAAGCAACAATATTTAAAATGCATTGTTGGAAAACCTGCTACAGCACTTAGCCAATGATTCCCTCTTTTTGTTAGCAATTTCATCTTTAATTCTAGTATTAAGGAATCCAATTCCTAAGGAATCCAGCTCCTGGCCTGCAACACTCCTCTGGCTACCAGAGAGGTTTTTTTAAAAGTTTCCAAACTTAAAAATTATTACTTCACCAGCAACATTAACATTCCCCTAACTAATACCACTTGTTTAATATTCCCAATACGACTGCAGAGCACACAGAGGCAACTTAGATTCCTGTAATTCCGATTTACCAGAGGTCATGTGAGGGATGTAATGCAAAATTTTAATATTTTGGTGGCAAGAAAGAGGATGCAATAAAAAAATAAGATTGATGTATGATTGATTTCTTCAAAGTTCTACAGTCTTTCTAAAGATACATAAACAGTGACAGAAAAAACCAACTTATGGGATGGTACCAGACGTTTTCCTTAGACAAGTAATGTTTTCTCTATAAAAGAACAAATGTCACCCTATATGGGAAATGTAGCATGTGCTGTCATAAAGAAAACAGTATTGTTAGTATTTTTGAGACAGAAAACAGATACATGTTTTGTCCAATGTTTTTGTCCCATTTTCACAACAGGGTGTTGATGAGTGTTTTAAGATACAGACATACAGGGAAAGCACAATCAAGGTGAAAAAGAGAAACTGATAAGTGATTACATAAGAAATCATGAACTTGGTAGCACATCTAATGAATCCAAAATCACACAATTTTTCAAATATCCTCCAAATGATGACTCAAAATGAAAAAAACAAAATTTAAAAATAGGATCTTGAGTGTAACTCTTTCAAGTGATTAGAATAATTTCGTGTGTTTCTCTTCTACATCTCTCCCTTGGAAACCAGCAGAGTGAACCATGTCTTGAGCTAAGGGAGCTCCTCTTCTGAGGTGCTGCAGGACTGCAGCAGAGACACACCAAGATCCTCTCACACACCCTCTGAGCCAGAGATGAACCAGTCTGGCACTTGTTTTCAAACAGTGATGTTCTAAGTACGCCAAGTAAAGGACACTGGGACAGGGATATTGACTGTTCAGTAACTCTTACATGCAATAAAGGATTATTATTCTCTCATTTTGGTACAAACCATGACCAGAGATCTTACACACAAGAACATCTGCTGGGAAAAACTCAGCAGCCATTCTGTGAGTCTGGAATTTTTTTAACAATAGGCATATAATCCATTCATTTTCACCATTTTCTTAATAACATTCAGATGAGCTTCTTAAAAACTATGCCTAATTTTGGAGTGGAATTTGTAAGACCTATTCCACAAACAGATTTTTCAATCAAGAAATATTCCAAACTTAATTATTTTTCCTACCAGAGCTTTGTCAACATGAATTCATTGCATGGAATTGGTGATGAAGCCAACTCAACTTACAGAATCACATCTTAACAAATCAGTAATATCAAATCATAGCACAGTGTTATAAAACATCCTTTCAATCACTTGAAAAAACTATGTACAGCATTTTTTTTCTATTTATATGGATTTTTACCAGTTACATTGGGAAAGACAAATTTCTACCAAGTTGACACGCTAAAGGTTTTTAAAGATTGAATTTCTGATGCTGTGGTTACTCCTGTGCTAAGAAAAAATAAAATTATCTATAAGTTGAAATCTGTTCTTTATTTAACAAAAATAATAATTAATACTGTATACTAAAGAATCAGAAAAAAAACCAAAATATAACCAAAAACCTAAAAAGAAAATCAAAGGTCTTCAGCAAAAAATTGATTTTTAGAATTCTATAATGAAAAACCACACAGCAATCACAAATACATGTATCTCTGAGTGGCTATATTTTATTCTGATCTGCAAAAATTATTTTTAATAGAATTTTCTGAAGTGTTGAAGTGACTTAGACAAAAAAGATCCTTTAGAATTTAATTCTAAATCATTTATCACCAGAATTAAGTACCCTTTATACACTTAGCAAGGAAATATATGCAAGATTGTTTAAATCTATATTTTCACCTGAAACATAAATGGCTCTGTGGCAGATGAAAAGTTTACACTTTTTGACAAATGCTCTTCTGGGTCATATCTCTTCATATATCCTTTAATCATGACTGTCTTTGCAGTGCCCTGTTCTCCTATGAGCAAAACAGCCTGTAACAGATATTTAAATCACATAAGTTATATCAAAACTTATATTCATGTATTTATGTACAGACCTATTTTTGAGAAAAGAATAGTTTCTGTGTGTATTAAATTATACATTTTTGATAGGTTTTTCCTCTGCCTCCACATGCACTGAGACTGTTGCCTGACTTCTTCCAGTTTCCAACACACCTGCTGCAAGAGTCTCTTTTAGTGGATGACCCTAAGAAGGCTTCCTGTAAATCTCTTCCTTCATATTTTAAAGTTTTGTTCATGCACATAAAAAATTACAGAGGATCCATGTTAAGAAAATAAAAAATAATATAATAATGCACCTGGGGAGCAATGACTAGAGACAGAGAAGATGAACAATTGCAACATCCAGTTACTTTTTAAGTAGTTTTCTATTTATTTCATATGGTAGGTATAGACTTAAATAAGTAATTCTGTACTTACTTTCTTTTGTTTTGCAATTGTGTTTATCAAAAACTGAGTTCTGGTATTATCAACATTTGGAACCAGAATAGATGCATAGTCTGGGACATGATCTGTTGGATAAACAAATTCCTGAACTTTGTTACTCCAGTGCTCCCAGTTACCTGAAATGGAAAAAGAAAAAAGAAAAAACAAAAAGTGGAAAATTTCATTATATTCTGATCACGTTCAACATTTCAATACAATTTTAATATAATAATGTAAAACTAAATATTATGCATGCAATAATACAAAGTATAAAAAGGGATGAACTTTCTCAAATCTGGGTAAATGCACCTAACAAAGGATATCCTTTGTCATGACCTGTAATTAGTCTACAATTCTACTAAATATAGACATATTTCTTAAATTTATATATACTTATCTAAATAAAGGTCCCAAAGAATGTTTACCTAGAAATTAATTCTCACACTGCTGGTGAAAAATTAGAGAATATGAGAATATGGATTGCATATGTGTACACTAAATCAATGTTGCTGGCAAAAATAAAAGTGAATCTGGTTACAAGAGAAATAAATTTCTTCAGAAGAGAACATACTCTGTCACAACAGTAAGGTTTTTGTAACACTGGTTGTGTGTTATAGTTAAACTAAAAAATTTGTTCTGAGAAACAGCACACTATTCAAAATATCAGAATCAAAATATCTCACTACTCTTACAATTGTATAACCTTTCAGATTTATGACTGATTATTAGAGGATTAGAAATAATTACTAAGCAAAATTAAAATCAGATTTTATTCCTTTAACAAAAATTCCCAGTTGTAAGAAAATGAAACATAAAATAGTATTAAATTAGACTAAACCAGCTTAAGAACAAATTATCTACAAATTGTAGGTTGGCTAAATTAATAGAAAAGTAATTTGTAAGAAAGAAATTAAAAAGAAATAAGAATATGTTGGCAATGAGCACTCTATCTCTTATCTCTCACTTTTCACATCCACAGATGTGCTGGTGGTACTACACTGTCAAAAAAACTCAGCTCATATGACTGTGCAATAAAGACTAAAATAATAAGTTTTAAAATGACAGTATAAAAAACAATATTGGTTCTTTTTCTTACCTTGATCAGTAACATAAAACTCATACATCGTTTGACTGCTGCCTGGGGTTATTTTTGGTAAGTCTAATTTATTATCATGAGCTCTAATGAAGGCTTCAAGTTTATCTCGACTGTCCAGCTCCAGAAGGGCACCTAAACTCCACATTATTGCAAAGTTGAACAGCTTATGCAGAAGTTGTGTAGCTGATACACCACGTTCTTCCTTCAATGGAATCAAGCCCTCTAGAAGATTAATAGACTAAAAAATATTTTAAAATATGCATTCAGAAAATATTACATAATTACTATTTATTTACCTATATATGTATGCACATGCATTATTTATATGCATTCCAAACTTAATACAGATTGCAAAAAAAGCACCAAACATACAACTCAGAACAAGAAAACAAATAAAATTTATTAAAGACAGTTATATAAAACTGGACAAAATTTTCAAAATTACCTAGGTAATTTGATCATCAATTATCCTTTTAAATTATGCCTACATAATAAATGTCATTTATTAACTAGGGTAACAAAATAGCTTTTTAAGGGATTTTATAATATTCAGAACTCCAAGAATAGGTGCAGCCTAGCCATTTCTTTCCATTTCTAAGCATGGAAGAATTTCCAGAATCTGTCTGATGTATTTATCTCAATTATGGTAAAATTTAGGTATTTATCACATTAATTTCTATGTTTTCGTTTTTTAAAAAATAGATTGAATTATTCTATTATGTGATTGCTTCACTCTGCTTCTAAAGAGCCAAGATCCTAGAAAAATAGTAACCTGTTATCTACAATTCTGTGATGTTGCTTGTAAATTCAGATGTTTCACTGTCTTAGGGAGCCCCTTTTGTACTCCCCCTCTTTACAAGGCAGTGTCCAGCATATTGTTTCAAAATACATCTTTTTAACAGTGAAACTGATTTTCAGTCAGCTCTTGGAACCAGTACTCTTTATGCTGTCTGGCATCTCTTACTTGGAGTGGGAAGTAACACAGTGACACATATTTCTAATGCTTTCCCAGCATCTCATTTGCAACAGTGGCCAAAAGTGGAGAAGAGTAAAAGAAAAAGTCCCTCTTGGCTTGTGGTGGTGCTGAGGTAGTGCTTCCTTCAGAACCCTCCTCAGCTTGTGACTTTCTGAACAATACTGAACACTTCTTCTGATTTTGTAATCCCACATGGTTTTTTTCCACCCTGAAAATAGCAAGACTGGTCTTGAGCCTACATAAACTTTTATTGTCTATTACAACCTTTGGCAAGATGTCCCATAGGTCTGCTATTCATGGCATTGAACAGTTTGTTTTCTCCCTTTGTGAACTCTTTCATGCTTATCTTCACTGAATTTCATTTGCCATTTTATTACCTATTTATTCAGACTCATAAAGTCTGTCTACAGTTCTTCATGGTTAGTTGTTTTGTCCTTAATACCCTGAATAATCTAGTATCATCAATAAATTTCTTCACTTAAAACTTTTCCAAACTGTTTGCGAATGTTTTGAACAGCACTGATCCCAGCCAAAGTACCTCAGGATCAGTGATAACCTCTGTCCTTCCTAAGAACTGATAATCCAGGCACACATTTCCTATCTTCCAATAGTTTGTTATCTAGAAAGGAAACTCCTGTCTTCTGCTAGACTATTTTGCATTCATAAATCCCTGGTAAAGAACGATGTCAAACACCTGTGGTCCTCCACAGAGACTGTGTCAATCAGATCTCCTTTCGCTACAAGTTTACTGACTTCTCCAACAGGCTGGTAAGGCAGGGTAGCTCTAAACAAAAAGCTGCTGTTGAATCTCCTAAGGTAAATTATATTTGTCTAATGAGGTGGGCCAGAGGATGCATAAAGAGCTGGAAAGTCAGTGGAAATTACAAGGAGCAAAGCGAAGTGAGATCACATTTATATGAAACCATTAAAAAGCTGCTGTCCATGAACAGGCAGCTTGCATTGTGAATGCTGACAAGTGGCACATAACCAGGTACGTGTCCATGTTTGGGTGAACATCCAAAACTGAGCTTTAGAACTCAAATACAAGGCTGCCAGATGCAACTGCTTTGATTTGGTTGTAATTTTTGAACATGCATGAACTAAACAGAAGCTGCATGTCCTGAATCCTACAATTGCTAAAGAGACATAAGACCCAAAAAATCATGAGGTTGATAAGTTACAGAGCTTCTGCACAGAGACCATTTATGGCAAAGCTGGGATTTTAAGTACTAAGTATTAATTTTACAAGTAGGGTAAAATCTTTGGTGTCACTGGCTCTTGGATAACACAAGCATGGAGGCCTGCTAAGAATTATTCTCTTTGTCACAGACGTGACAGAAACTTACTAGAGATTTTTATTCACACAAAAAGACATTCAAGACAGCTTAAATCAGGGAAATATTCCCTGATCAAGCAGTATGAGTAGAGCACTGACTTGCTGACACTTCCTAACAAGCACAAATCAAAAATAACAGAACCTTTTGATCACAGGAAAAATCTTCCATGAAGACAAGCTCATCTCAGTCAGAGGTTTCACAGATAAGAATGGAGAATAAAAGTAATATCCCTCTCAAAAATGTTGTGCATTGTATATCATAAAGTGTTTATTCAATAGTTTCTGCCTGGGGACTTCAATTTTGAAGATACTCTAATTGCATTTGATACTGCACAGTTAAGCTCTCCAGCATTTATGTGGCTATTAGTTTGCAATAAAATACTTCACAATCTAGAAAATCTGAGGCTAACTCTCTAATGAACAGCAAAAAAGATATTGGTTGGAAATTGAGTAGCTTAACATTAAACTGGAGTGCTATTCAAAACATTATCTTGTCTAAACTCTTCTTCAAGGGCAACACTGAACTACTTATGAGTGTGTCAAAATAAAGGGGAGATTACATGGACAAATGGAAAGTCTGGAAACTCAGAATTTGCTAATGAAAACAGACTCATAAACAAATCAACTGGAGATATGCAGTACAAGATTGACAGTCTTGCAAAATCTGCCAAACATATATTTATGTTATTAATAAATCACTGATATAGTTTGGACTCCACTCAAGGTAGAATTCCAACTGATAGGAAAGGAGAGGCAAAAATTCCTACATTGATCTTGAAAGAGCTGATGGACAGAATTACATCTATTACATCTGAAGGTAAAAAGATAAATAGAATTACTCTTCTTTCTCTCTCCTGACTCTGGTAAGTGACCCTTACCACAGTTTTTTTTGGTATTAAAAGAAGAAGAATGAGTCCAGTAGCTTATTAAACATACACTTATGGAAATTTACTGAAACCTGCAAATTCCAGTTATTAGAAGACTAGCCTAGGTATGAATTGATACAGAGAAGAAAAATTTTCTTCTGCACATCTTCTCACTTCCTATTATATTGCCCAAGAAACAAATATTGAGCTTGAGCTTTTCTTTGTCAGGAGACAATATTTTCATATTAAATTTTATGGCTGCCAAATGTTCTCCTTGCTATTTCTGCACTTTTACTATTCTCAGTCAATTCATACTAACTCACACAGTATCTGCTTTACCTGCATAATGTAGTTACATTCCAGAAGCTCCATTTTGGGGTTAAGGTTTAGTTTCATATATGTATATGCTGGTTCAAAGATTCTATCATACAAACTTTGCAGAAGCTCAGCTTCTTGAGGAGAACGTTTTTTCAGCCATGCCTGAAAAAAACATCCACAACAATGTTCTGCATAAAATGTATAAAATGTATAAAATTCAAGGTATAATAAGGGGCAGCCAGCAATAATTACTTTACCTGCAGTATTGGTCTCCAGCTGAGGACAGAAGAACTGATGAAGACCATACCCATTCGAGAAACTGTTGCTGGAGAGGCATTCTCTATGTTGTGGACCTCAAATAACAGTTTGCATGAAGGAGACATTGGAATTCGATCTCCATTTGCCAGAGTGAGGGTCTTGTTATCATCCAAAACTGAATTTAAATTCTCAATCCAGATTGCATCTACGGGACCATCTAAAATCAGAAAAATATTTTCACCTGGAAAAGAAGATCAAAAGAGAGATAGTTCACATCACTTTGCTGAAAATACAAGAAACTTAGAGTACAAAAGATGGTTTGGAACTTAAACATTGTATAAAAAATTATTTTATTTGTTGTAATTTCTGCCATCTCCATGGATGCTCATTACTGAATAAATTGCATAGTTAGTTAAGGAAATACTTTTGAAACAACTGGTAGCAAATGAGGGCACAAATATATGTTTATAGTGTGGAATATTTGTTACCTTGGCCAGTTACCAGATAGAAACTGTGCTGCTCTTTCTCTCTACCCTTCCTCAGCAGGACAGAGGGAGAGAACACAGTAAAAATGTTTGTGGGTTGAGACAGAGACTGGGAGATCACTTGACACCTGTCATGGGAAAACACACTCAACTTGGAAAACATTATTTCATTGCAAATTAACATAGATATGGATGGTGGGAAGCAAACCATCCAAACACCTTTACCTCACTCTCTTTTCTTTCTCCAGATTCAACCTCTTTCTTCACTACCTAATCTAGCTCTTCCTCCTCCTTCCCCAATCCTACTCCAGCAGCACAGGGAGGTTGGGATATTTAGTATTTTGTTGCTAAAATAAGGGCTCTTTGAGCAACAAAACAAAAGACATTGAATATTCACAGATCCTTCTCAAGTTAATGAAAACTGTGCTTACTCACCTGTTCTTAAAATCTAGCTGTTTTTCTTATCCTTTGAGATAAATATAAATACCTAAGTTTTGGCTATTGAATTTTAGAATCCTGGCTTCATTTGGAATATAGAAATTTTCTAATAGAGAAAACATGCATTTCCAATGTAGGAAATTCAACTCTCTTTTTAAATTAACATCCTTCTAGGAAGGGTCCCTAGAATAATTCCCTTTCTTTAATATATTTATTTTTTCAGATACAAATGAAACACTATGAAAAGGAATTTCAGTATGCCAATTCTAAAATACTGAAATAGAAATATAGGCAATCAATGTATATAAAATCATGGGAATAACATTATTATAAAGATAGTGCCATTTGAGCAAGTTAATCTAATTTATGATTTATCAGCTTCCAAGTAACAGATCTACACTGTAGAAATGAAGTGGCAAGAAAATTATCATTTTTTGAAAATGTAGATATACTACTGAAATAATAAATTTTTAAACTGGTGTCCTTTCTCAAGAGGTGACCTGTAATCTCATCTCATATGTTCTCTACAGTTTTCCTCAAGAGGAACATTTACGAATTCAATATCCTTTTTTCAATACATCATTCGAGATACATTTTTATGACGCCACGTGAAAAGTATTTACACACCCTTTTTGGTTTTCAGTGTTTTCCTCCACAGAGTAGAAAAGATTCCATCTGTCCAGTCATTAGTTGCAGCATCCAGTTTTCCAAACATCTGAGGAGCAGTGATAGCTTTGGGGTTCATGCGCATTTCCTTGTGGGGTTGGCCACACTCCGTGAGCGCTCTCATCAGCACAGTTATCACCATCGTTTTTCCAGATCCACTTGGCCCAAGGGTCATCAATCCATGGCGTACTAGATTAGTTTCATACAGCTATTAACACAATCAAAATAAAATATTTCGGGGTTTAAAGTCCAAACCAAAATAGATACGTGCTGTAGAAAGATTTTTGCTTGCACACAGTACTGACTAAGATGTATTAGACCTACAAGGTATATGCTCAGGATTGAATTACCATGCATTTTCTGAATTTTAGTGTTTTGTGGAGTAGTACATATCTTCAGTTCCTAATCTTCTTAGCACTAAGCCAGTTTACTATAAAGAGTTCACAGAACTAAATTTTACCTAAAGTTTTTAAAGCAACTGAAAGTAGTTTTACCAGATTTGAAAAAGAGTTTATGTATTATTCAAAAGGAAATTTTAATAGTAGCAAAACATTAATGCTTCAGAAGCATGATTAATCACTACAGTGATGAAATACCTGAGTACATGAAACAAAATTAGGGACTGCACTTTCTCCAGAACTGTGTATGGGATTAGTTTCAGAAGAGTTCTCTACTGAATTTTCTATTTGTCTTTTAATATTAGCACTAGGTTTGCTGGGGAAGCATCAGTCTGCCTATCCAAGTATGAATGAGCTGAATGGCACAAAACGGTGGTAGTACTCCTGGGTGCCAAAATCTTGTAAGATGAAGCATGTACAGAATAAAGGCTTGTATCAGTCCAGGACAAAGATCTACAGGCACCACAGTGCCTTGCATTGTTCTTCCTTAGTGTGATGCACACACAACATTCAGTTCTCCCCATATTAGACGTGCAGGTTCTTGGGTAAGAGAGTGGTTTAGCTACTAACACATTGTTCTGACTCCTGATTGTGAAGAACATTTTAGGAAAAAAGTTTTACCTGAACAAGCTTAAGATTCCAAGGTGGATGGTTAATCAGTCCTGCCTCTTCAACCTGATGAGCTACTGCAGCCTGAAGCTCCTCATAGGTGCTGCTGTCCAGCTGCAGCCCCGGGAAGAGATCGTTGATGAGACTGAGAAACAAAGGCTCATCTTCATCTATCTGAAACACAGAATGTTATTAAATGTTTAAAGAATGGTTATCCAAAGAACGCCTCCAAATCAAAATTAGTCTCTGTTTTAGAAGAATAAGCAGTAAGAACGTGCTTTCTAAATACAGATGCTTACAGACAGCTAACAGGAGAGCTTGCTACAAAAACAGCATTTTGAAAATGCCATCCAGAAGCCATACAAAAGAGAAATTCAGACTTGAAAGAAGTTTCCCACTGAGCAGACACTGGAATCTATTTATAAAATTGATTTGTAAACCACTTGCAGTATATATTGGAAAGTACATCCTATCTGGAACGAAATCTTTAAAAGTCTGATACTCATTATTCAATTTACTTATGGTACAGTGTTCAGTCTGTGCACAAGTCAGTACACTGCAAGTCACATGCACAGGTAAGCCACTATTAATCTATTTGAACCTTTGCATAATGAACATTCTTTAAAAGTCTAATTAACTCTCTATGCTGCTTAATGATAACATGAAGGTTACCATGTTTCAATTTTTAAAGAAAAGAAGGTTTGAGATTTTTTTTTCCAATCTCATACAAAACCCATGAAATATCTATAAGGCTTTCCTTTACATGGTGCTGAAATATTAGATAAGATTCTTACCAGCTTAGAAAGATTCATATCTCTCAACCCTCTCATAACAATACTCAATTCTCCTTCAGTTGGCCTGGCCCTCTTTTGAGTTCCAAGGGTCCTGAGTACTGAAAGGATATTCCTCAGACCAAAGTCATAATGAACCTAAAGAGCAGAAGAAGTCTTATGTATCAGTAACAAGTTCTCAAGCTTTATTTCATCAATACAACAAACTTTACTTGCATATTGTACAGTACAGCTGTCCTGCTAGAAAAGGTAGCTAAAATAGGAATTGTTGCTGATGTTTAGGAATTATTCTGTTCACATAAATAAAGAATAATAAAGTTGCTAACAGGAAGATATGTGTGCACTATAAGGTTTTTCTTTTCTAATTTAAATTTAGTTGATTTAACCATTTATCATGCCATACAGCAAACATTTTATGGCTCTGAATAACAGGGTTCTAAAAGAATAATAGTTCCATTCGAGACCCTGTCTTTCCAACTAAGGCATCTTAAAGCACAGACTTCAGATCAAGGCAACTTAAATCAAACTAGACATGTCTCCTGTAGTTTCCAGTTTCCAATTTCCAACTACTTACCCTAGCTCTAGATAATTCTTACAGAAAAATTATATGACTGGAATAACTTTTGTCTGGCTGACATGTTCAGGCAGTGCACCTCATGCACTTACAACTAACTAAAAAGCATAATTTTTAACAAAAAAAGTGCATATATGACTACATATTCATGAATTAATGTAGTAATTTATTCAGAAATTTTATAGAGGTATTTGTTTAAATTACTTCAATATTTTGTAAAAGGCATGGAAGTGATGTTAGAAACAATCTGCATAACCCAAAAAGTAGGACATTTTACTGTGTAAATACAAAAGGAATAAATAAGATTACCTGCTTGGTGAGCTGCTCCTCACAAAGTTTATAAAGAACAAAGAATTTCTTAGCCAAGACCACATTATCAATAAATCCGTAACTTGCAAGTTTAACCCTTATAATTATCTGAAATACAATTATTTGCAGAAAATCCATTAGCATCTCCTGAAGACAGTTCAGCAAATTAAAATACATTTTTCCTTTCAGATCAGGCAGGAATTTTACCTGTCTATCTGGAACCATCATTGCAACAGATCTAAACTGAACTTTGAGATTTTCTGGTAGTTCTTGCCGTCCAGCATATCCAGGATTCTAAGTAAGAAAACATAATGCATCATTACTATTTACAGCAGTCAAAATAGCCTCCTTTTTACTGTTCAAAAAAAATCATGTATAAACACTTAGAGCAGTTCATAGTTAGAAGTCTTGCCTATCAATTATTATAATTTTAATCTCCCATAAAATAATCTTGGATTACCATCTGCCTTGGCATTAGGAAACATACTCTTTAAAATTTTCTACCCATGAAATTACAGGAAATAGTGCTATGAAATCTGAAGAATCCTATGGGAACAAGACAGCATATTCTGAAAGTTAATATACTGGGAGATTGACCATGTAGGTATCCACTAGTCAAGACCTGTGTCCCTGGAAAATATCTTTATTATATCTCCCCTTCTTTATGTGAATGTTCTTTTTTTCCTCCCTCCCTACAGTGTCTTTCTCATTAATACTATTAAAGTATTAATACTATTAAAATACCAATGTGTTAATACTACTAAAGCATTAGAGCATTATTAATTCATTATTATTAGCATTATTAAAGATATGGTAGTAAAGTCTATTAGTGTTTCAGTCCCCTCAGTGAGCACAGAGAATTCTGCAAGTTTGGTCAAACTCTCAGTCTGCATGATGAATAGCAATACAGCAATGAAGGGACATAATTATGAACCCTTCTAGCAATATTAAAGTCAAAATGAAGGCATGCCATTCATGAATAATCATATTATTATTTATGTATTGTGTGCTTTAGTCTAATTCTAGAGTTACATCCTTTTATTAATAAAACCAGTTATTTTCACCTTGTCACTTAACCCCTATGCAGTATAATTTGTCACTTATTTGAAATTATTACTACACTTACCATAGTTAGGAAAATTCCAAACTCTGGATTTAGATCTACACAGTCTCCATCAACAAAAATGAATTGCTTTTTTTTTTCTTTTCTTGCTGTTAAGATAATATAGATTTGTTGTGCTGCTACTGACAAGACAGGCAACTCAATTCGGTTGAATTCATCAAAACATCCCCAAGATCCAGACTGTGCAAGACCTAAAACAGAGAAAGAAAAAAATATTATTTCTTGTCCTTCATGCATATTTGAATATCTGAAGTAAATTACTTTTCCTGCAAGTAATTAAATCATATTAGTTTTATTTATTGCCCTGTGGTCAAGGCCTATCTTTCTCTAATCCACCAGGCTATTTCCATATCTGTCTGAATTGTATGAGTTGATCTATACACACTGCTTAAAAGTGACTCAAAGTCTGAAAAAAAAATTTTGATAATTTGGGGCATTTGGTATATATTTTGTACAGATCATTCTGTGAATGTAGCCTTTTATTGTAGAGCACCATTCAATTATTTGCAAAAAGCTGTACTGTTAGTCTAAAAAATTAAAAATAAGTGACTTAGGGCTACAAAACATTAGCCCTAAATGACACCAAAAAAAGTCATGATTTTTATTTTACCATTTTAAGTCCCAACTAAACAAGTTACTCACCTAATAGTACAGGGTATTAACAACATTCAAAGTGTGGCTATGTCTATGAAAGAAAGAAAGAAAGCCAGAGAAAGAAAAATAAATTAAAAGAGAAATCTAGAAGTACTATATTAATAACAAGAATATTTTTGTAGACGATTATTCTCACAGTTGCCTAATTCCTGTTTGGAAAAGTAACATGGATGCAGTAGCATCTTAGAGAATTGTTTTTCCTTTCACAATGTTTTATAAGAAAGTTTCTAACAGCATTTTTCCCAAACAATATTAAAGTACCAGTAAGCCATGTCTTTTCTTTCATGTATACTGAAATCTTGCTATTTAATTGTGAATAATTTATGCAAATCATTCAGGGTTTTATTTGTGTTGTGCAGTTAAGGCTAAATCACTTTAAAGACATTCTGACATGAATTTTGTCACTCAAAGATTTTCTGAAATTTTAATGACTTTCAAATGGGCAATATGTTTATAAACCCACAGCTTTAGCCACTTTTATGCCCCTTTCTTCCCAATACATTCAATACCATCACTCTGATAAACGAGCCGACAGAAATCCCGTGAAGTTCCAGCCCCTCACCTAGAACAGGGTAACTCCATGCAGCAGCACAAGCTCTGTGCTGACTGGCTGCACAGCAGTTTTGCAGAAAATGACCTGCTGTTCCATTTAGCAGCTAATTAAGCACGACTCAGAGCTGTGCCCTTGCAGCAAGGGAAGCCAGGTGCGTGCTGGGCAGGAGTGCAGCCTGCAGGGTGAGGCACGGCAGCACTCACCTCTGCTCTGCACTTGTGAGTGCCCTGCACTTGTGAGTGCCCTGCTGGGCCACTGTGGGGCAGAGACATTGGTAATACTCTCAGGAGTGCACCAAGTGATGTGTGAGTGTGATGGTCAGTGTGATGGTCAGTGTGATGGTCAGTGGCTGGAGGGAGGGCGTGACACAGAGGGAGAGGCTGAGAGAACAGTATTTGCTGCGCTGAGGAGAAAGAGAAGGGAAAACAAAGCCTATTGCTGTTACAATTAGATAATAGGAGGCACTGAGAAACTGGAGCCAGGCTTGTCTTGGAGGTGCAGAGGAAGAAGAGGAGACAATGGACTCGTGTTTTGATGTGGAAGTTTGCAGCCAGTGGAAGTATAAAAAATGTGATATTGAGAACAGTCTAAAGACTCGAGCAGAGGTGCTGCAGAGCATCCATCCCTGGAGACAGTCAGCACCCGACATGAATAAGGCACCCTGCTCTACCTGCACCTGCTGAATGACCTGTGGAAGTCTCTTCTATGCTACAGGAAGAAATCTTACCTTTGAAAATCCTGCCCAAACCTCTGAAGTCCATTTGATCAGAGCAGTTAAAGACTACTACGTATTTTCCCAGAGCCTTTCCCATGTCTTTCGTTGTTTCTGTTTTACCAGTTCCAGCTGGTCCTGCTGGAGCTCCTCCCATGTTCATTCCCAAAGCTTGTGCTAAAGTTATATAGCACCTACAAATATTAATTGGTGTTAATCTATTAGATTATATTAAAGATATAAGTGCATATATATAAAATACAGATCAAATTATTCAACAGATTCTAGAGCCCCTATGTTGAAATGCTACTTCTTCTTAAAGCAGTTCTATGGATTTCAGTGCAAGAAGTTCTGAGAGGTAAAAAGCACAAAATATAGCATTTAAACATTATTTATAAAAGAAAAAAAAAAAAAACAAAAGAAACAAACCCTGGTGTTAACAAGATAAAAAATCAATGTGCATCTCATAAAGGTATTTCTCTCATTAACTTTTCTGGAACCTATAAAGATCATATTCTTTTGTTGAATTCTGTTATATCATCATATCCTGCAGCATTTTAACTTGTACACATTTAATTATGTTACCTGGAGTAAATCCTGTAGTGTAAAAGAATATGGATATATGGATGGCCCCTTCCCCAGTTATGGATAAGAAATAGTTACAA
Organism: Notiomystis cincta; assembly: GCA_013398075.1. NCBI lineage: Eukaryota > Metazoa > Chordata > Aves > Passeriformes > Notiomystidae > Notiomystis > Notiomystis cincta. The sequence goes on from VZRX01002838.1 coordinate 41,858, forward strand.
TTCTAGGAATAAAAGAACCCTAAGCTTTACCCCTTTTGTTTAAAGTTAAAGTCTTAAAAGGTCTGGACCAGAGTTTTACTTATATGGGAGCCTTAGTTATGATTTTCATTCATGGCAAGGTGTGGAAGAGTAATGCTAAATTAAGCAATGAGGTATCTTCACTGTCAAATCAACATGGTTGGGGCACATTCTAACTGAAGCATTTCTGATTTTAATCAATAATTGAACAGAGTTTTATAACTAACTAGTTCCTCAGCCTAGTTTGAATCACTAAATTATTACGGCCAACTTGCACTGCAGGAACTTTCTTGCTTTCTATACAATAAGAAACTCTGAAATGACACAGGAAGGATTTATCTCTGCTGTTCTACTTCAATCAAATTTGGAATAGAATTTAACAATTTTACATCAAAAATACTCAGTTTCTGAGGGCAATACAGTTCACTGCAGAAATCTACTGAAATTTCCATATTGTCACAGTAGCAGTTCTACCTATTCTGGAGAAATAAAGATATTGAAAAAGTCATAGAAGCACATACACCACATAGATACCAAAGAAAATGATTGTAGGTTGGAAGTTGTTTTTATTTCTTGAGGGGATCTTTTTTGCAAGTGAAGTATCTCTTGGTCTTCTATTTTCTCATTTGGTTGAAAGTGGCATCTCAAGAAAGGGTTGAATGGAGAAAGAATTTGGACAAGGAAGGAAGCAAAGAAATTCCCAAGAGGAAAAAAGAAATATAGTTCTTTGAAATAAAATGTCCATTTACTCACCTGGCTACAGAAGAAGGAAGGTGAGTGCACACAGCTTTTTCTTAGGCTTTCAAAGAAGCCACAGAATCTTTAGAGAATCTCTTATTACAAAATCTGATATATTTGACCTAATCTTCTCTTCAGTATACTGCTAAACTATATGTTACTATATGACATTAAAACAATGAATTTCTGTTACTAAATGTTCTTTTTAAGACTGGGCAGTGATAAAGAAATTACTAAATGTACAGATTAGTGAGACTCTATTTTATTTTTTCTAAAAGAGTATATTAAGCAAGTGAGAATATTTTCATGAATGATCTAGCCCACGCAGGACATAACTCAGATTGTATCTCTTTAAAGACAAAATTTAAATAAACACTATAGATATTAAAAGTACTCCTTATCTATAATTGCTTTTCTAACCTGTCTGTAAGAGGTGTTATAACCAGACGATCAGTGCAACCCAGAAATTCATTCTGGTAAATGAAGTCAACGTCTGTAATTCCTACGATGACGTGATCATAATCCTCTTTATAGTAGAACCTGGACTGCTTTAGCCACTCAAAATCAGTCGGTGTTTTGACATTCATTCTTACCTTAAAAGGAAGTAAAAGACACGTGTTATATCTGAGCATCTTCATTTATTGCCTTTACCAACTGTGATAAAATGCTTATTTGTATGTGAATAGTGAGTGATTACTCAGATTAAACTTCCTGTGTAAGTAAATTTAAATACAGTAAGCGTGACATAACACGTTCAGATCTATGCTAAACTGATATTAAAAATCATCTGGATCACTTAACCCAATCATCCCAACATCTGTGTTATCCAACAAATCTTAAACTGCTTTGGTAGGGCAGTCCACTTTCCAAGTGAGAAAGGCAAATCACACACCATGAAACACATTGCAACAAAGGGTGTGATGAGGGAAGGATGGGACTGAGGCAGAGAAGCAAATGCTGTGTAACCTAAAAAGCCTCTGGAAATTTGTCAGGGACGGTGTTGAAGGGTGCCATTCCTCAAAGAATAAAGGAATGGTAACAATTTAGCATCATCTCAAAGGTTCAAGTATAGGATTGCAAATATCTGCTGATTTCAGTAGGTGTTTTGTTTGTTTGTGTTCTATGTAGTCTCCTCAGGAACGTGCAGCCATGTGCCAACTGAGATTCTGTACAATTAATGAGGAAATAATGTTACAGTTACAGCATCCTCAGCAGTCTCAGCTTCTTAAGTTATGCAAGTAAGAGTAGTACAACTCTTTTACAAAGGAAGGAAATACTTTAAGTTTTGTTTACCAAAAAAAATTCTATAGGAAGGCATGTAAAATTTAAATATTCTAAGAAAAGTGTCAACATTTGACGAAAATATTTAGTTTGATAGAACTAAATGGAATTAATGGAATTGAAGTTATTCTAGTTAAGCAAAACTATTATTTTTATTGTGGTGAGATTAAGGACATCTTTCTCTTATATATGCATTTACATGTAACTGTAGCTACCATATATAAGAAAGAGGATTATGATAGAAAATGCATTTAGTTATCAAAAACCAAAATCTATACTTTACCAAATCATCAAAAATATCACGCTGATGCACGTGAATGGTAATAAGTGTTTCAAATTTCACTCTCTCAAATTGGGAAAGATCCTGTGTGGTCTGGTCAATCAACGTATTCAGAATATCCAGAAATCTGGCATTGGTTACATCCATGATTTTTTTGTCATCCTTAGCATTGCGTAGAGCTTCTTCTCCATCTCGTGTCCACAATATTTGAATTCCCAGTAATCCAACCTAAAAATGCAATACATGAAAAATACACAAACTAATCACTTGCTGAATTCTATCTCTGTTACAGAAGGCTTAGGTATAATAGGAACAAAAAATTATGGTGCAGACAGTTCCAAAATATCACTATATCCAACATGAATCTATCTCACCAGGACACCACACCTGAATTAAGTGGCTCTGCTGCACAACCTGCTGAGATGTGTTTAAAAATTTTACAAAACTTTGTCAATAGTGAGATGCACTTAAATTAAGGACTAGTGTCAGTTTCACTCCTAATCCTTTAAAGGACTCCAGGAATACAAACCTAAACTGGCTCTGGGGGGAGAAGACCTTCTGAAAACTTCCCACTTCCAATTTGTAACTAACTGAAGAACATTAAATTGCTGTGCATTCCCACTGAACATGGGATGGCTTGCCTTCTAACATTCTGTCATGCCTGGAGTACAGCTTAGAGCACATTGAAATACAAGTTATTTTGCTTCCAAATAAATCTAGAGAGTTATAGGATGTTGTACATAAACTACTGCCTCAGATTGGTTTTGATTTACAATACCCAAAACAAAAAATTATAGACAAGCACTGTATCCCTTGATTATCTTTATTCCCCATATTTCTATACTCACAAAGCACCAAGCCCTAAAAATTTTACTCAATATCTCTTTCTAGTTTTCCAGCTCCCTATGCCTGTAGTGAGCTCCTGGTTACAGAGTTTGTGTATTAGAAGACAGACTAATGATTTTTAAATAGTGAGATATCACAAATTAATTTTAGAATGACCAATTAGTCAAAGGAAAACAAAAAGCATAAAATATTTGGATGTGCCTATTTCATTCTACCTATGTCAGCAGCTTCTGAGCCAGGAAAAAGGCAGGTTGAAGAAAACACTTCATTTGTCAGTATTGTACCTAATTTTTTCTCTTCTGTAACACAGCTTTACTTTGTAAATTTTTCTTGGCCAAACCCTTCTGACAGAAACTATTTTTGAACATAAGGACACTTGGATTAGCAAGATGTGAGAAAAGATCTTTGCAGATCAAAATGTCTGACATGAAACAAGACAGTCCTTATTTTTTTAAGGTACTGAACACTTTCAAAAAAACACTGCTGAGGCAATACACAATTACATCATAAAAATAGCTGTAGGATAATTCTATTAAATATTTAAATGTATTGATTTTTTTTAAAATAGCAACCTACTGCCCAGTTTTAATATCTGCAGAATTTTTATTAGAAATTACATCCAGCACTGTACCAATCAGCAAATTACAGATTCAGAATTCATACAGGATGGGAAACAGTTCATTAGTTTTTAATGAAATTTATGAATTATCAGTAAGATGGAGGAGTTTCTAGAATTGTTCAACATAGCCTTGTACTAGGACTGCATTATCACAATGACAAATATATGAACTCTGAGGTAAATCTTGTAAATTATGAGATAAATAATCACAGTCAGCTCTTGCAATCTCAAATTATGAGAGAAATCAATCTGGACATGCAGTTTTATTTGCATCTGAAAGGGATTCAATATCCATTACAGAAAATATAAGTTCTACCTCATATTCTCCAAGAGAAGTAAAAAAAAAATAATTTTAAGCAGATGGCAAGACAAATATTATGTTATATGCTGGGTACCAAAACTGAAGGGATTAAGGTTGCCCTCCACTGACCAGATCCTTCCCCTGTTTCCTCTAGGAAAACTTCTTCACACAGGCAATCCCATGTGCTCTTAACCTTCCACCTGCCCCAGATACAGCCCAGACTGCACACACACATCCACATCTTGTATTCTTACCTGTGCTGGGAACTGATTAAGAAAATTCAGCAACTGATACCCTGGGTCACTAATTTGGTAAAATGCTGCCCTAATTATGCCATGCAATGACTTCTGCTGTATTTGCAATAAAATCTTCAACCAAATTTCTACTGGTCCTTTTGCAATCACTGGAGTGTCCAACTATAAAAGCAATGAAAGTAAAAAGTATGAAACAGAACATAATTACCACCCTTCTGCTCCAGAATGAGTTACTGTATAGTTACTAAATTCCTATTCATGGCAGCTACAGATTTTACTTCAATTAATATCCAAGAAATTTATTTAATGACAGCATATCCTAGTCTTGTTAACAACGATCCTTGAAATACTTATTTTTAATTAATTCACCTTAATACATCTCATATGTTCAATAATAAAATCATTTATCTATTAATGTTTCTAGAAAAAAAAAAGATCAGATAATTACTGGAATTTTTTCTCCTTCTCTTGATATGACTGCCATTATGCGATCATAATCCTTTGGGTGAAACTCTACTTCGTTTATGTTGTCAGATATGGAAGTCAGATGTGGCTGTAAGGATAATTCAGGAATCATTCAATGCCAATATTTAGCATTAGCAAACAGAAAAAAAAAGCTCAAATAAGGTTATCCTGCAAAAGTTCTTCTGTACCTACAGATGAATTTCTGGGCACTTGTAGGTAATAATTACAGAAATGTTTGTGTAGAATTTTATCTCTGTCTACTGTGTTTTTACAGTTTCCAGAGATGATCTAGCAGAGATCAACTGGCTTATGTCAATCAACCTTCAGTAACAATCTGGACTAGCTGGATGAATTTTTCATTATGCAAACCAGGAAAACCTCACAGAATCCCTTCTATTAGATTAGTCCTGAAAGAAACCACCAGAAAATCACTTGATGAAACCAGATTCCAGTGTTCTGAATTCTGAAGATTATTTTGATTTACAGATATCCATTCCACATCTTGTTAAAAAATGGAGAGCAAGAAAAAGATTTTGTTTTTTCAAGAAATCTCTATAAAAAGAAAATGTTTGCATCCCATCTTATTAAATGCTCCTCTGTATTCTAATACTTTTATATAAGTAGAAAAATATTATTAAGTTCATACCTGGATTGTATGAGAATCACTTGCTTGTCCAAGAATTTCAACAAGTGCAGGATCAGAAATAAAAAAGAATCTTGGAAACAGCAGTCTTTTCTTCTCCAGATACCTTTAAAATTGAACAAGATATTTATTAAACTATTTCAGGTTGTAATTTTTTCTATATAGGGGTGTAAGTAAGACTAAAATACAATTAATGTTTCATACAAATTATTTACAATATAATTAAGAGGTGAAAATCAAACAGTGCATACCCTGTAAGTGATTTCTGACATACTTCCAATTGCTCATGTAAATAAGGGAGAAGTTGCTCCATAGTATCATCTCCAACACAGCAGGCAACTACATTTGAGTTCTCATGAGCTCGCTGCATTATTTTTACCCACGATTTGTCAATATTCTGAAAACGCTTTGCTTCCTATGTATAGGGAAACCAAAGCATAATCTGTTGAAAATCATGGCAAAGAAAGCCTTAAATACACAATAATAGGCAAGCACTGTAAAGTTTACCTGGGGTAACTCTTTTGCAATATCTCCAGCTACAAAAACAGCTTCAAGATAAATCCAGAGGTTCTGCACAACCAGCCATTCTTCAATTATGTGTGAAGAGTTGCTTAGTTTATAAACCCAGCTCTGAATTTGCTTTTTAAATGCTGTATTGTATCTAAAAGTGAAAAGGAGCATAAACTATTTAATTCTAAATAAATCTATTATAAAATAAATACTTACAATGGGGAAAAAAAAACCCAAACCCAGAACAAACTGACTCTTGTTTCACTTAGAATAAGAACAACAATATGGAAAGATTTTACCAGCTTGATTGCATTCAAGTGTATTGAGATGAAAGCTGTCTCAATTGAATGTGCATGGAAGTCTTTCTCATAAGGATCTTTTTCATTAGGCCTTGTAACATTTTGTCTCATTAAAAAAACATTTAATTCAAATTTACTGCTAATTTAGCTCAATAATAGCATTGTTGCTATCGCAGTGTGTTTCTGAAAATGCCATACATGAACAATTCCAAGTACCTATTAGACAGTAAAGAATCAAGAATCATTAAACTGTCCTCCATCAATATCATAATTTCTGATGATTCGATTCCCCTCAACAGCAACTCTCCTCTTGATTTGAACTGTGCAAAGCTCAGACTTTGGACTCCCCAGATTTCAGCTACTTGAGATAGTTTGGCTTCTATATCCTTTTCCTTCATAGCAGATATGCATATATCCTGCAAAGAAAGAACCACTTCTTAAAACTCTACAATCTTCTGAAATGAAATCTTTCCTAATACTGCACATCTAGTCATATTAAACAAATATTAAAAAACGCAGATACCACACTACAAATTTTACTCAAATTACTTGTAAGGATAACTGAAAAAAGGACACTTGGAAATGGATGGGTATATATTTTCTGTGGCTTCACAATTTTTTATTTCTGTGTAAAAAGATTTTTGGGTTGTAATTTCTACAAGGCTGAGGAGGGGTAGTGATAAGACTCATCATCAGATTCTTACCACATTTCAGTTCACAGAATCGCAGTATCTAAGAACAGTTTAATTTGGAAGGGTCAAGTCCAACACTCTTTTCAAATCAGAGCTTAATTCAAAATTAAGAAGATCATCTTGGAATGCTTCCATATAAATCAAGTATAGATATAATAACTTTTTGCACATATATTTACCATATGAAACATGTAAACTCCACTGAGTCTTCACAAGTTATATGGGGTGGTTTTTTTGAAGTTGTGTGGTTCAAAAGAAGCCATAATAATCTAGAAAAGTCTTAATATTAAATATTATTAAGCATGAAGTCTGCATCTAAAATTTCTGATTTATCTACAAAACTATAAAGCAAAACCAGAGGTAAAAATTAGGTGAACATGACCATTCCAAGTTTTGTTTGAGGATGTTTTCCTGCTTAAAAAGAGCTAAGAAAACCATAAAAAATAATGGCAGGAGGAATGTGAAGAGATTATCTAAAAATAAGAGTCTAGAGATTCCAGCTGCTGCCCCTGTCTTTGCAGACTTTGCTTCTAAATAAAATACAAATTGTTTTAAACCAGTGTGGTTGGATTGAGAGTCAGGACTTTAACGAAGTAATTATTTTTAAAGAGGGCAACCATTTTATAAGCAATAACATTATTTTTGCTGACAATATAAAATGAACAAGGAGGGGGGAAATGCATGCACCTACCTCGATATCTTCTTTATTTTTAAGAATTGGTGCTTCCAAGATGTTTCGAAGGCAAAAGGTCTCAGACTCTACATCAAACTGGTGTCCTGTTGTTTCAGCAATTCGATCCCAGTGTCTTTGCTTCATTGCTTTGTCAGACATCATTTCCAGCAAAGAACAACACTCAATAAAATCCTCAATTCTTTTCTTGAGATCTGAAAATGCTTGCCAGTGGTGGAGGCCTTTAGGTAGTCTACGGCACCTGCAGTTAAATCAAAGTGATGCAGTAGTAAATGCCTCTTCTCTCAAAATACAATTGTTTAAACAAGAGTTTAAATAAGGAGATACAAAGTGGATTATATTGAGGTCAGCATTTTCTATGTCAACTAGCCTGCCTGTTTAGGGAAAATACAAATGCCCTACTTACAAATCATAATATTCACTGATATTATTAATCAAAATAATCACTGATTTTTTTTCCCTGCAAATAAAGAAAATAAAAAATAGTTATGGTTATCTTCTGCTTATCATCAGAAATTCTTTATTGGAAAAGAAAAAACAAAGAAAAATTAGTTAAATTTCACATACGAAATCCTTGTACAAATATAGTATTTAATTCAAATACCAGTAATACACATGGAATATATTAACATTTAACATATTAACATTAACAATTCAGAGACAAACATGAAAATGGGATAAATATTACTGCCTCCTCCACTTTTGGATAGTGGTTCTGAAACCATCCACTAATGAAAACTATAAACTTCTAATGTGGAAAAAAGCCTGAGAACAGTTAAATAAATATCCATCTCTCTGACCACACTTTTAACGAGCCAATACACCAAGAACCGAGCAGGTGACCTACCACAGAAATGCCCTATTGCAAATGGTAAAATTATATCTGGAAAAACAACAAATCCTTGGTTTTGCATCCTTTATCACTTATTTCTCTACCTCCCACTGATGTGATTCCATATTCCCAGGAATCAGAAGCAATAGAGCAGCACGTGTGTGGCTCAGAGCTATGTCAGTGCTGGGTGGTTCCAGCATGGCCAAGTTGGTTGGCTCCCAGTTTGATGTCAAACTGCAGGTTTAACACCTGCCTGCCTTTCTCTGAGGGGAAAAGAATTTTGTACCTGTTATTCTTGTATTCAAAACTTAAAACCAATGGGCTAATCATCCCAGCTGAAGAACTTACCTTTCACAAATAAAATTTCCCTCCTCCTAACCTTTTGGTTGGATTAGATAATGAGACCAACACTTCAACTGGCCATATGCCCTTCAGTTACCAAAGCCAGAAGTAAAAGGCTGCTTAACTGGAAGTATGGTGTTATTTCATTCCTTCTTGAATAATCCCATTGTTTACAATAAACCTTATTAATGGAAGCTTTGATAAATACATCAATGGCTTTACTGAACTCACCTAAATCTTAATGCATTTAACATCAGTTACTATTCATATGTTAAATATACCTGGTTTGAAAATCCATAAGTTCAGTGCTGATTTTTTCGATATCTATCTCTGTCCAAAGTATGTCATTATAACCATTGATAGTGTTTATTACAGTGTCATATAATCCATACAATTTCTGAAGCAAGCCTAACTCCTTCCTGGGAAAAAAGAAGAAATTATGCCAATAATTTCAATCAGATCTCTGGATATCTCATAGACATATGAAATAGTAATACAAAAAAAAGAGGTAGACAATGAGAGTATGTTTTTTAAGGTAGAAAAGAATACTTCATCCAAAAAAAATCCACAAAAAAGAACAGATGGTTGGTGTTAAGGACCTAATATCCACACTACACGTATTTGGAGGAAGTGTTGCTTTTGCCTAGTTCTACAAAACCCCCATTAATCCAAAAGAAACCTGTTTTGTATGCCCTGAGCTGGCTCTGCAGTGCAAAGCAGATCATGGCAAGTGGAACAAATGGTTAATTTACTTAGAAGCACTCTCTGAATCTGAGCTAAAACTCTGATCTAAAACCAGCCAGAAACAGTGAGATCCTCATCTGGTGTGAATCATCATCAAACTATTGAAATGGCCAGTGCAAAAACTTTGGAATCCAATCACCATTTCTACAGCTGCTCAAAAGACTCAGACTTTCAAAAAAAGCTGTAGTGAAATTCTTCATATATCATATATATAGAATGACCTTTCCTTACATTTTCTTCTTCACTTTCTACCATTAATATATAACACTGTATTTTCTCATCTATTTATATATTTATTTATGTATTTATTTATTTATTTCTATTTATGCCTAAAACAGGGCACATTGCTCCTTTACATAGCATTTATACACAGTAAAATCATCTGGTATCATTATGTTGCAGTAATAAATAAATACAATTTTTTTAATTGACAAATTCATTAGAACTTTTAAATTTTTATTTATCTATCTATCTATCTACTCATTTTTTTTTATTCAAGGCAATGGAGAACTTGTATATTGTAATATTTCCTCCTTTGGTGTAAGCCTAACACTCTCTAACCTACCAAATAATATATTTAAGGCAGTCATATTTCCACAGTTACCTGACTTTGTGCAGAATGTCATACTCTGTGACAGGCAATCCAAACAAGCGTTCACCAGATGAGTACGTGATAAACTTCCTCCACAGCTCATCAAAGATAGCCTGGTTATGTTTCATACAGACCAAATCAAAGTATAAGTTTTGATTTTTAATCATCAAAAAATAAACCATTAAATAGCTTTAAACTTTTATTAATTCTGTTAGAAGTATATGTAAAACATCTGAAAATATTTTTGATCTAAACAAATGTAAAGCCTGAAGAAAAGCACCAGAGTGACGAATAACACAATTACCTTCAAAGTATAACTGCTGTCCAAAGGATATGATCACCCATAGAAAAACAGAAAGAAGAATGATTTTCAAAACTCCTATCCAAAACTACAGAGAATTCTCTTGGCAAAATAAGAAACACAGCAAATTTAACCAGAGTCACTCAGTTTTCAGTACATATTAGTACATATTACATACAGCATTAGAAGGATTAAGCACCTTCTGTTAGTCACTCAGTGCTTTTCACAAACTTAGAATTTACTTTTTACAATCTGTACAATATGTTAGACTGACAAAAGCACTATTCAAGTTACTATAACTTACAGAAAAAAGAAGGATTAAAACTAGAGATAATACTGCTCCTGGACCTATGAGTTAAGGTTCATAACAAGTAAATAACAAGTTGAAAGACAATTATCTAATGAAAAATGTGATCTTTAAAAGATTAGAAGATTGGCTCATGACTGCTTTGAAATATGGCTTCTTTTAGCCGTTATCAAGGTGTCATAATTGACTTCCCTTTTCTACTGCTTTTACTACTTCAAACTGATAATTTCTGCTCACAAAATATGAAGAGTGAAGAAAGGTTGCAATTCAATCAGTCAAGCAATCATTCACCATCAAGGAAAATATTGTGTGAGAGAAACTATAGATAACATAATATTACACAGAATACCCAAACTATAATTTGTTAAACTTAAATTTGTTAATATATCAAGAGCAGATTTAATTAATTAGCTGCAAATTCGACAGTTTACTTTCTTACCTGAAAGACCTGCAGCCTCTTACTGGCTTCCTGAGGTGGAATATTTGGAACCATAGGTCCTTCCTTTCAAATAAGCAGTTAACAAAATGGAACATTAATTCTCAAAGTGACTGAAGGCCAATTTATATTTACAGATTATCACAGAATACATACTTTTTGTTAGTCAAATTCCAATCAAGTTATTTATCTTGGTAATGCAATGCTTATAATGGTGAATCTAAGAAAAGATAACTTTGATGGAATTGAAAATTCCTTACCTTAATTAAACTCAAAAGGACTGGACCCTAACTTTTCATACTTTGTTATTTTGCTGAAAATAACAAAACCTAGATGGTGTTCCTTTTTAATGCTGATGTGCTTGCAACTATGCCATAACATGTACTACGGTCTCTAAATGAATTTGTAATTTATAATTACGATTTCATTGTAAGTTGTATCACCAGGGCTTTTCTTTCTTTATAGAGTTTTATGCTCAGCTATTTCTTCATACTGAGAAGCTTGACCTCCAGTGATGACTGTTTAGCAACCATGGCATCAAACATCAGTAGCTGAGCAGAACAAAATCCTGACACCCAACTCTGGCAAACCAAAAATATTGAAACACTGAGTACAAATCTTATGTGCCACTCCTAAATTCATTTACCGTTTCATACGCTATTTCAAACTGTGCTACATCCTCCTGGAAAACTGCAACTGATTCTAGCAAATTACTCTTAAATTTGGGCTGAACTTCAACCAACTCATCTTGAACTTCAATCTGAAATGGAAAAGATTAAAGTAAAAGTTATTTCTGTAAGAATCAGGGATAGATATTTGAGTTAGATATAAATCAAAATTATTAATAAAATATATAAAAATTTTGAGCAAAAATTGATAATTAGAAGCTAAATATATTTTTTTCCTCTTTATGGTGCTATATGTCCAATTTTGAGAGGAAAGGTGAGGGGAAAAAAAAAGCCTCAACCAAAAACCTTAACAAAATCTCACAATGGCCTTTAAAGGAATGTGTTTCATTACATTACAAGGGAGTGATGGAACAAGAAGATCCTATTCTCTTTCTTTCCTCCCTCCAAAAAACCTCAAACACCAAACTATTAGAGTCATCTTCCTCACAGAGGGCTCAGCCTTCTCTTCAACAAATTTATTTTTCTTTGTTCAAAAGCTTGAGAGAAATAAACAAATTGTAAATGCAAAAAAATGTAAAACCTACTCTCGAGTCCTTTCCTGAGTGATTAATCTGTGGAACAGGATGTAACTTAATTGATTCAACAAAATCTCTACATATTTCCATGTAACCACCTCCATTACTTAAAAAAACTCAATAAACAAGGAGGTTTTGAGAGATATAAGGCCATAAATGGACAACCACCACTTAGGGGAAGGGGCACTGGCAGAGTATGCACTTCTTAGAAAAACATAATCTAAGGGGAATAAACTCCCTGACCAGACAAGAATGACACAAACACTGGAAATGAAGGAGAGCAGAAAGAGCATTTTCTTGAAGGTTTTAAACATGTATCTAGAAGCTACAATAATATTTAAATATCAAAGTTACCTATAAAAATGAAATTAGAAAATTAGCATACTAATAGAAAATATAGACACTAGTGTGCAATTGATGTCAAGAGTAAGAAGTCAGAAAGGATGGAACACTGGTTTCACACTCTCATTTATAATATGGAGAAACTCATATGTTTCCACAAATGGAAAATAACATGATTTTATGTACTTACAGCTTGGGTTTTTAATTTACTAAAAGCATATCTCATTGAATCAACTCCTTCTGATTCCTCTTTTGTAATTTCCACTTGAAATGCATTCAAAATGCCATAGGCTTCCTAAATGAAAAAAGAAAAAAATACCCTAGGAGTGTATTATAAATTAATTGGAGGAAACATAGATCAAATTTAAAAAGAAAAACCTTTCAAAGAAAATCTGTACATATATTTTAGGCATAACTTTTTTTTTAAAATAAAGATAAGGAATGAAGAACTAGGGGAAACAGCAAAAACTATTTCTTCAAAGATGTCTTGGATGAAATAATAGGAAAACATATACAAACACCATAGAATTATTCTCAAAAAATATAAAGTTTTATCATCTCGATGGTATTTTATTCCAATTATCTACATTCCACCTGAATGCAGATTTTGATGAATTTTTTTCTAAGTCTGAATAACTGTGCATACTAAGTTACACAACTGTAAATATTTTGCCATATCATCTCTAAAATCTATTTTGCTAAATTTGCCAAATTGTCAAATATATGCCTCTGTATCTGTAATGCAATGAACCTTTCTTATTGTTTGTTCTCATCTGCAATTTGTTTGCATATCTTCTGCTTTGTGACCCTCCTCCTACACACACTGCATTACTCAAAATGAGATCATTTTCATATTTTATTCAACATTTGCTGGGCTCACTCCAGAATGTCCATGTCTGTCCTGTATCAGGAAGCCCAGCACTGGACACAGCACTACAGATAAATTTCATATCCCACAGCAGAGGGAATCACATCCCTCAACCTGTTGGCAACACAACTTGTAAAAGGCCCAGGAGACCCTTAATCCCCTTTGTTGCAAGGGCACTTTTCTGGCTCATGTTCACTTTGGTGTACACCTAGAAACTCAGTTCTTTTATTTCTACCCAGTCTGCACTGGTGTTTAGGGTTATCATCTCCTGGAGGGGGAGAAAAAGGATCTAAGGGTGATATACTAACATGACTAGCCCTACTGACACTGACAGAACTCATTACATTAATATAGAAAGGAAATAAATGTTCATGAGACATGTGGAACATAAGTAGTTTGGCAAAGATCATTATCTTAAATGTTCATCTCAAGATGGTGGAAGCATCATCATCATCATCATCATCATCATCATCATCATCATCATCATCATCATCATCATCATCATCATCATCATCATCATCATTTTTTAAAAGTTAATTCTTCATCTTTTTAATATCTTTCATTTATTTACAAAGTTTGCATCATTTCCTACACATGTAAAACCTAGCAAGTAGACAGTGCTGCACTGAGTTCCTCTTGCTTGCTTTATTTAACAGCTCTGAGTATGACTATCATACTGTGAAGACAGACTAATAGCATTTAGTAGATGTGAATATTACTTTAAATGTTTAAATTATTGTTCAGATTCTTCTTTTTGGTGTAAGACTAAGATTTTCTAACATAACTGACAGACACTTAAGAAGGCAGCTGTATTTCCAGTTTACCTCTCCATCTTTTGATCACAGAATTGATTGTTTTCTTAAAAAGCATAAATTGCTGAGACAAAACCCACATTCTTACCATAAAACTAGCAGAAGTGACAACAATTACAGAGACTTCTTTCCAGTGTCATAGGTCAGTCTTCAAGAAAGAAAATCTTACTATACAGCAAAAAATTCCTTCTTCAAAATGTGAATGAAAATATAAAGCTAATTTGTCCAATTAAGCAGACTGTTTCAGAGAGTGATAGTAAATATCAAGTACTTAGAAAACATAAGGAGCTTGGTTTAGCTTCTTTCAGCTTCTTTCTTATAGAAAAAGTAAAATAATGTTGCCAGTTTTTGAGAGCATACTGTGATGTGTGGCTCCATGAATATTCTCTGGCTATATTTCGAGGAGTTGGATGATCAAGAGGTTTGTTTACACACACAGAAAAAGTAAGAAGAGGATTAAAGTTAATGAAAACCAAAAGGGAGCATAGTGCTCCCTTGTCTTGTATTCTCATCTTACTATTTCTGCATGTTGTCTCCTAGATTGTATTTATATTATAATTTGAAAAAGTTATTTTTCTGTTTTGCATTAATACAGAATCTATCAAATTATCTGATTGATAATTTATAATACAAAAAAAATTCCCATCTTCAGCCTAGTTCCTTGAAGACAGTGAACTCATTGTTAGAGTTCAAAGTGTATCTTATTCTGTGACATTTAGTGTCTATATTATTATTAATAACAATAATACTTTTCCAACATAACAAATTAAAAGTCATCTTACTTCAATAGGCCCCATAGTAATATCTATTTCCATTCTCTTTTCTTGAATGGCAGATAAAGCTTCCATTGCTAATCTGACATCTTCTAACTCAGACAGAGGCCGAGACAATTTGTTTATGTGATCATTTATGAAGGACACCACGTCCAGCAATTTCGCTTTATATTCCTCATTTAAATAGCGACAGAGGACCATCTTCCAGGAGTTGGCTTCAACTGTTAAAGCTTTTTTCAGTGGTCCTGGTTTTAAAACAAAACAAAACAAACAAAAAAAATTACTCAATTCATATCTTAATTTTTTTCTGTTAAAAAAGCCCGCATCATCACATATGATTGTTTGATAGCAATTAGAAAACAGCAGACAAGCAATTCCATTACAGAATTTTAGAAATCTCAAAACTACTTCAACTATAATTAAATATATTTCTGCTGTTCTGGTGTATACAATGGTATCTGTAAAACATATAGGTAATCTTACCTAGTGAAGCACATAGAAAAGATGAATAAAGAACAAAATTTCTACTTCTTAATGTGGATTTTCAGAGAATTGCTTTGACATATATTAACCAAATGTATAAAGATTGGTGATATTTAAATGCTTTCTACCCATTGAGGAAATTGCATCTTGGGATTTCAAAGTTGGAACTTGGAATAGTTCACAGCTAAAACTGTAAGGTGACACAACATGTTATATGCAGTTAATATATAAACACAAACCGACACAGAAGAGAGAAGAGTCAAGAATTCTAATTTATTTTCAGAATAAATTAGGATTTTATTAGGCAGCATTTTGTACTTTGTTAAAAGAAAGCAAAAGATAATAATGGCATATAAAATTTCTGCTCACAAAACAAATTTTACAGCAGATATAGAGTCTCCTTTAATAATGTGGATATTAATATTAAAGAGATGATTCCTGAAGCCCAGGGGTAATTCAAAAAATTACCACACCCTGCAAGAAGTTAGAATCTGTAAATCACAATAAATCAATTCCCAAACCTAAACTGAGTCCAAGAAACTACCTGCTGTCCCAGATCATAAAAGACATTTAATATCTTTGTTCTGTAACCTTGAGGACTTGGGTCCCTTTGATGCAGTGGTACAGGTGAGGGAGTACTATGACTGTCAACAAAATCCATATTCTTTAGGATACACTCTTTCTTACTACTTTTGGTCACACAATAATAGATAGAGTTTTCATTAAGAAGAAACTGCATTCAGGAACTGGGTGAGGATGTGCAGTCTGCAGTCTGACATTTTTGCTTTTTCACTGAAAAAAATGGGGTTAACACACCACCAAGATCCTGAAACGAACTCCAGTCTTCAAAGCAGGCAGCTTCTGCTTCTCTGATGTGCAAGGAAGATAAATTGTATAGATTATTTCTTAATCTATTCAAATGAATCTGTCAGAAGAAGAGGGTTGCTCATTAGAAATGCAGCCACACTGATATTTGCAAAGGGACACTTTTTCTACTTGTCTCTAGATACCAACCAGAGTATTGGTCCAGAGAAGACTTTTTAGTCTTCTAAAGCAATAACTAAGAAGACTTTTAGTCTTCTAGGCAATAACTTGCAAGGTGAAAGGGATAAGTGCCACTGGAATCCTTAGAACAATCAGCTGTGGCACAAATGCCATAGAACAAACAGCTTAATTCAGAACATGATGTTCTGAGAGCTAGAGATACTAAACACAGAATGACTAACTAGCCATGTCTCCTCCTGAAACAAACCCCAAAGGTGAAAAATGCACTAATGCTGCTAAGTGCTGGTTTTTCACCAGGATCAAGGAGGGTGCTTTATGCTTCCATTGCTCTTTATAAACATTCTCTGACCTGGTGCCAGACAGGAGTACCAAGGACGATCAAATCAGTGCCAATACACATTCCTTAACTCTTTGGCAAGCCTCCATAACAACTTAATAGTCATTACAGAACTCAGTGTCTGTATTTACAAGCAGATAAGGCAAGGGAAATGGAGAGGTTTTTTAAGTCAGATTTCTTAGAAGGGTCTGAGTGAGCTCTGGCTGACAGTGAGGTCTCTTCAGGGATTTCTATTCATATTGAAATATATCTAGATATATTTCAATATATATTCATATTTATAAGAATGAACTTGTCTTTCATAGTATCCTTCTGCATAAAGTACACAGCTGGATAAACACTTCATGTGATGGATGAGCAACTCTCTCATGGGTTGGGCACAAAGGGTTACAGGGAATGGGGTGACAACAGACTGGCATCCTGTCACTAGAGTGGTTCCATGAGGCTCCATTTTAGACCCTGTGCTCTTCAACACCTTCACAAATTACTTGGACATAAAACTGGAAGGGAAACTATGGAAGTTCACAGACTGTGTGGAGCTGTTAACTCCCTCAAAGTCAGAGAGGCCCTGCAGAGAGACCTCAACAAATCAGAGGCCTGGGCAATCATGGACCATATGAAGCTCAACAAGGGAAAGTGCCAGATTCTGCACCTGGAATGGGAAAACCCTGGATGTACAGACAGCCTGGGAATGAGAGGCTGGAGAGCAGTGCCATGGAAAGGGACTGTGTTCATAGCAAGTTGAACACAAGTCAGCAGTGTTCCTGGCCAGGAGGGCCAACCCTGTCCTGGGAGCATCAGGCACAAAATCACCAGCTGGGGAGGGGATTGTCCCCCTCTGCTCTGCACTGGGGCAGCCTCACATTGAGTGCTGTGTGCAGTTTAGGTCACCAGAAAACAAGAAAGATACTAAACTATTAGAGAGGGTCCAAAGATGGGCAATGAAGATGGTGAAGGGCCTTGAGGGGAAGCCGTGTGAGGAGTGACTGGGGGCACTGGGTCTGTTCAGCCTGGAGAAGAGAAGAGTGAGGGGAGACTCCATTGCAGTTACAACCTTCCCATGAGGGGAAGAGAGGGGCAGGCACTGATCTCTTCTCTGTGGTGGCCAGTGACAGGACTGGCCTGAAGGAGGGAATGGCCTGAAGTTGTGTCAGCAGAGGTTTAGGGTGGGTATTAGGAAAGGTTCTTCACCCAGAGGGTGGTTGGGCACTGAACAGGCTCCCCAGGGCCTCACAGCACCAGCCTGACAGTGTTCAACAAGCATTTGGACAGTGCTCTCAGGCACATGGTGTGACTCTTGGGGAACGGTGCTGTGCAGGGCCAGGAGTTGGACTCAATGATCCTTGTGGATTCAACTATGCATCATCTGTGATTCTGTGACTATGTTACTCATTATCTTACAATACATATTAAGATAAGAAAATGTCATACCTGTGTCAAATTCAACTGGACCAAAAAGAATAACGGGTTTTAAATTTTTCATCTCTTGCTCAAACGTGTCGTAGTTAAGTATTTCTTCTTTAATTTCAGACAGGGTGGGACCAGTAGCAAAAAGTTCCTGTGTGCAGTTTAAAGTGTCAATCAACAAATGTGCTTTTCCATAATTTTGGTAAAACCTGTTGTAACTATTATTCAGTAATTACTGAAAATGTATACCAATATTGCACCTGGTTTTAGCCTTCTGTAGCCTTGCTGGCATAGTAAAATGAATGTTTACAAATTTCTCTGTCAGTAATGTTCAACTTCATTGGGAAATTACAATGAAATTTAACAGAGAAACTGATAACCAAGACATATTAAGGACTTGTTTTGTGAGAACAAGTGACAAAACAGAGATCAAATACATGCCCACACTTACAGACAGACTACCTCATAAGCCAAATTATGTGTGAAATAGTCACAATAAAATACACTTTCTAAGTAGTTCCCTCAGCAGAACTCAAGGGTAGAAATGTTTTGTCCTTCTGAAAAGCTGCACTTCAGAAATGTTACTTAAGACCTGTGTTGATTATCCTTACACTGCATGGGCAAGAAATAAATGCTGAAAGCTTTATTCGACTTCTACTCTTCTGTCCAAGAGTACCCAGACAGGCAGTGGAAGGGTTAGCATAGTGGAAAAAGAAGAATGTAGAAATTAAGCAGGTGTGTATAAAATTTATTAGTGAAGCTTTCACTTCAGCAGTATCCTATTCCTCAGTAGTAACTAGATCAAGCTAGTAACATTAATTCGATTAGACTTAAAATTTTAATTAGACTAACAGCAAATTTTCAGCCCTGCTTATGAATTGGTAGGGTTTTAGCCCACATTAACTGATCTTGAATTCCACCATATCATGGTCCCTGCAGCCAAGGCTGCCCTTGAGTGTCACATTCCCCATCATCTCCTCCTTGTTGGTGAGATCAAGGTAGAGCATGGCTCCTCTTCTCATCGGCTCTTCAATTATGTGGAGAAAGAAGTCTCATCAGCACATTCCAGGAACCTTCTGGATTGCTTATGCCCTGCTGTGCTCTCCCTCCAGCAGATACCAGAGTGGTTGAAGTCCCCCATGAGGATCAGAGCTTGTGACTGTGAGGCTGTCTGTCTGTCTGTCTGTCTGTCTACAGAAGGTCTCATCTGCTTGGACCTCCTGGTCAGGCAGCCTGTAGCAGACCCCCACTATAATGTCACCTGTCCCTGCCCTCCATTTAATCCTGACCTGGTCTTCCCTGCCTGTGTCCCTCCCTTCCAACACTCCACTCAGAGGTGCCATCCCACCACATCCCTGGGATACCAGTAGCCTTGCAGGTGTGCATGGCTCTTGTTGATTCCTCAAGCTACCTGTGTCTGCATAGAGAAATGCTTCATATCAAACTGGGTTGGTTTGTTGTGGCCTAAAATCCAGAGTTACACAAACAAAATAAAGCAATTACCAGGCTTTTAGTATCTAGATTGGCAAACAAGCAGGAAAAGGCAAACCACAACACAAAAATTTACTTTACACTGAATTAAAATGTTATTACTTCTCCTTATGAAATATAATACCATTCCTACAGAAAGATAAAACAAGAATTTCAGCTGTAATTGTGTTTTCTACATTTTTTCCCTCAATTTTTCTCAGTGTTTTCTGATTTCAAAAGATAGGATTAATGAAGAAGAGTCCTGTAGGTGAACATTATTAAACTGACCTGAAATTTGGCATCTTTATCTTCTGTCCACAGCACCTTATATTTATCAAATTCCTGCAGAACTTCACTAGCTCCATCTTTTAGAGAACTCCCAGCAGAAGAGAGAAGCACAATTAGTTTAGTAATAGCTTCATTTTCTGCAACACCTGCGTAAAAATTTTTTAGCTTTCTGGCAACCCTATCTTCAGTTCCTTCTGTAAAATAAAATGATATATCAATCAGTGAACTGTTGACAGTCTGATTAGAATTCTCTTCTAAATCTATGCATACCAAGTTAAGCAATGATGCCTATTGTTTTGCAGTTGTAATATTTATGTAAGCCTGAAAAATTATTTCTGAAAAATACAGCTAATTAAATCAAAATTAACTCCAAAAATTAATGTAAAACAATCCACAGTAGGTTTCTCTGATGAAAAGTGAGCTTATTCACAAATATTTTTATATGGCATAGTTATTAAAGCAAAAAGTAAAGTAAAGGGGAAAAACCCTAAACAAACCACTTACTTTCCCCTTTTTTGGATTTTTTTCCTTGTGTTCCAAAGCCTGAAGAAGGTGCTTGCTGTGTGCCTGGTTCTGTTTTTAAAATAGATTTTTGCAAATGCCTTTGTCCCCACTGAGCCACTCCTCGACTCACTTCCAGTGTTAAATGAATCATGCGATTGATGGCTTGCTGAATATCATCGAAACTGGGAACGATTACCTAGTTAAAACAGGTGAAACATTGCTGAAATAAATGCAACAGGTTGTCATTTTCGAGACCTCTGTTTTACTCCACTCATAGTGAATTGCAGGTCTTACCCCTTACCCAGAAGAGAAGCTGGAAAATATAATTTTAGCAGATTGTCTGGCTCAGAATTGCTTCTAGGTGCTGTAGTGACCTACTGTGAAATTGTGCAGTCACACTGTGGGTGAAATGGCAGTCAAGTACATAAGCAGACAGATTTATTGGAGCTTTTTTACAACTATTTTAAAAATTCCTATAACATTTTAAGCATCATTTTTATACTGACTTTTCTATAATGTGTGGGAATACATTACAAGCCTTGTTTGTACAGTCTAGAATAATAAAGTGTTGGAAATTGCATGCTGTGGTACAACCACCACCTCCCACCCTTCTCAGGCCTCCCTATGGTCTCAGAAATGTTCCTTAGACCTTGGCCTCGACAAAGAGCACCTGGGCTCAGCTCTTCCTGAGCTTATCAGAGGCACCATCTTCTCCCAGGAGCTTGGGTTGTGCACTGAAGAGCTCCTGTCTTTTATAAAAACATCCTGGGGAACTTATTTTTCTTGCCTGGATAACAAAAGTGGAATGACACATTTATTTGAACTTTTGAAGAAAGTTACCAACCCGAACTGTGGCCAAGACAGAAAATTACTATGGCTAAAGCCAACCCTCTTGCAACCCTATAAACAGCAGTCCTGAGTGAGTCTCTTTGAGCTCTCCTGGACCACAGCAGGCTGTGAACACCAACACCCCTCTGAGTGGAGCCTCTCAGAGCCAGAGAACTCTCAGGGTTCCTGTGCTGTAGGACCACTGCCAAAAAACTGACAACAGATTCTGGGCTGATACCCCCACTCCTCAAGGCTCTACCCTTTGCCTTTTGAGAAGATTCAAAGGCATCTGACATGAGCACTTCACTGAACTGCAGGGGAATTTTTTGCAGGCACACACAGGTACCTCACACATACTCCTTTAGGTCTGTGTGCATGTGTGTGAACAAGCTGTAGCAAATGTACTGTGTTGCTCTCTTGGATGCTTAAGTACATTAGATCCATATGTAAGCTAGACCTGTAAGTTGTTATATGCTGATAGTAAATTCCACAGAACCTTTTGTTTAATTGTTTAAATCAGGCTATTGTTTAAATCAGTGCTGTTGAGTTTAAGTGCTGTCAAACATTTAGGCCTGGATTGCTGGCCAAGTCTAGAAGTAAGTTTGGTAAGGGGGTTCTCTCTGAAATTTGTGACTCAGTGGGAGGGTCTCCCTTATTTCTTTTTAATCCTTACCCTTTCCCATCCTTACCCTTTCCCATTCTTACCCTTTCCCTGTGCCCATCCTCCATGTAAATCATTTTAGGTTCATTTAAAATTTAGATTGATTTGGTTTAGATTTTATTCTAATTTTTCTCTCTATGCTTTAACGATCTTGTAAGTAATAGAGTGAACCTTGCCAATGAACTTTGCTGTGCTTCCACTTTTGTATTAAACCTCCTTTTGCTGATATCTTTCCTGGTGATTCTTTGAGTGATCTAAAATACTCATTCACAACATATAAATATATTTACACTGTAATTTCATGCAAACAAAAATCACCTGGATCAAAGTGTCCAAGGTCCCAGTTGAATAAATGCTGTATTTCTTGTCTCACAAAGGTAGTATTGCCTCAAAAACTTTTGCTAGAGCAGTGTTTAGTAAATTAATGGAACTCCAGGCAATAGGCCTGAAGTTTTCAATTTGTATATTCAGCAAGGATTTTGTGACATGTTTCTGAGAAAAATCAATACCCAAGTCAGAAGAGGAAGAGAATATGAATTTATTAACCATAGTACTTGATAAATAGAATAGGAAGGAAAATAAATATTCCTGCTCTGAATCAAGAACAGCTAGCAAGCAAAAATAGGGACAAAACACTGGCTCTGGTAGCCATCATCCACACTGCATAAACACTGGTATGCTCCCATTGCACAGTTGGGGATGATGCAAAAAATACTTGCCAAGAAAGACACCAGGCACAGTTTGATGAATAAAACTGAGAGGGGCTGCTCCTAAAACACAGTTTCAATGCAAAGTCCCGGTTTCAAGGAGAAAAGCATTTACTGCTGTGGATATACAGCATGTCATGTTAGCTCACTTTGGGGTTGAAGAACAGACTCCAGACAGTTTTATTTAGTAGCACACAAACAGCCATAATGTCCTGAACCCAGAACTTTTTGAACTGCATTGTCAACAATAATGCTAATGGTGACTCTGTCCTGTCCTTGTTGGAAACAATCCTGGGCAGGATAGGATGGAGTAAAGACACACATCAGTTTCCCTGAAATACTGAGCAGGAAAAAGAAGTTATGTAAGAGCAACTCAGGAAAGAAAAGAAAAACATAATTTCATGTTAAAATTCAGAAGAATGATCACTCTTGTGATATGCTCATTCCTCAAATATTATCTTAGAACAAAATGTTACAGCTTTCATGTTCGAGTCATCATTTTAAAATGATGAAATCATCCACAAGAGTGTTCAGGACTGGGAGGTAAAATGCTTAAAAGTGACTCTGATGACTGATAAATCACTTTCACAGATCGAGCAGCTGCATGCATAAAAGTAAGGCTCTTGTAAAATCTTATTAGCATTAGCAAAGTGGTATTTTACCCAGAATGACATGATTACTGCCCTGGATGAGCCGAGCATTTGAGGACTGGGAAGAAAAATATACTTCCTTTGCAGTGGGTAGACTGTGGAGCTTTATGCTTCTACAAATATGGACAAGGTAAACATTCTACACTGACAGAACTTACATATCATGTACACACACACAGTGTGAATGTCTAACAGAATGCCAATATGAACATCAGTCCAATGTCAAAGGAATATCACTTTAGAACAGAACCTTTTTTACATTGTAATTTCAATACAAAACCATCAATCTTCATAAGACATTTGAGAAATATTGTTACCTTCTCTCATAAAATAAAAAATACATATTGCTGACACACAGTTATCTTACTCTACAAAAGGAAAAGAAATTAATGCTTTAGTTCTTTGCCATTGAGCTGCTTTTCCCCTGCACATAGAAATCCACAGTTCTTTTTTCTGGTTTCGAATCTTCTATTTTTGTTCAGTGTTCCTCATTCTGGTCATCTAACTTCCCATTTGGGTGACTAAAGCCAAACTCAGCAAAGATAATGCTCATTATTGAAATTCAACAAAAGTACTTAGATTACACAAGTAAGAGTTAAGATTAATAATAATAATAAATAAAAATAAAGCAACATGAAGAATCTGTTCCAGTAATGCAACTGCTACATGTGAGGAGAACTGCAACCATAGTGCAGAGAACGTGCTTGAGCAGATTGCAATTGAACAGACTGCAACAGATTACAACAGATTGTAATGGCTAAACCAGCCAAGGTTAAAAGGGCAGGTGCTGGAAGCACCACTGAGATAGAGCCCAGAGCACTGGGACTGTGAGCACATTTCCTCAGTGCCCTCAGTGCACTGAAAGATGTGGGCAGCTGCTCTCCTTGGCAACAGATGCTGGTCCAGAGGAAGCGTGTCCATACCCTGCACTTGGGCAGATGCAGAGATAACTACAAGACAGTGTATCTTACCTTATCTATATGACATAAAACTTACCAGATTGGGAATGTCAAGGTGTATTTCTGCTTTTAGAAACGGAATGCTGTCCTGAGATTTGCTGAAAAAGAATTTTGACACATATCATAAACACTTCACCACAAAACCTCCTCAGATTATCTGAGAAATAGAATTTTGGGGCACATTTTATGACCAAACCCACATGGAGAATTATCACATTAAATTATACACTATTTCCAAAACTTAAAGAAGTTTCTTGTTTAAAGGATAAAGAAAATAGCTAGAGCTCCACCTTTCTGACAAAGGTTAGCTTGGATCCAGCCATGGCTTTCGGAATTTTTTATCCAGAGTATTTTCTGATTCTGGATTTTAATCTCTCAGGTTCAGAATGATGGAACTCTGCCACTGCTTTGAAAAGGGCATAAGAAGGTCTGACTTTTTCATAAAACAACCTATCAAGAGCAAAAACTGCCCCATCATATTTTAGATAAACATTCAGCAGAATGGGAAAAAAAAAGTTTCAAAGATGACAAGCTAGTGCAAAATGATAAATAAGTGATGGTAACCTACTCAAAACTAAAATTAAAACCTAAAAACAAAGAGATAAGTAAAATTTTAAATGTTTTGGTATGACACAGTGACCAAATAAAGAAGGATTCAACAATATAATACAGTAGACAAATGTGAAGGAAACAACCAAAAAAATCCCTATTGACTCTGATAAGGATTTCAATAGATTTTTAATGAAAAATGCCCTTAGAAAAAGAAAAAAGTAATTCAGACTTTAAAGCACATTAATGACAAAACATCATAAACTTCACTTGCTTGAAATAAATTCTCTTAATAGAATTCTAAGCAGGCTTTTCAATATACAATACATTATTCTGAAACAATTCTGTCTGTGCAGTGTACGCCTGTTCGAGCAGAGAAGAACCTACAGAAATCGTACTGAAAGTAGGAGACTGATGTTGAGGATATTGCCATTATCATGAAGAGCTCATAAGGAGTGTGTACCATTGAAGGAATCTTTAATCTGCAACTTACACTGAAACACTCATTCTTCTTTTAATGCGATCCAAGGACTGCCGGGTGGCTTTCTGGAGGCTGATCAGCAGCCGGCGACTGAAATAGGCCAGTAAGTCTTTACAGTTCTGAAAGAAATGAACCCTGCATTACTTGGCATCACATTCACATAGAAAATTGCTGCAAAAAGGTTTTAAGTCAAAACCAACAGACTTTGTCAGAAGGAATTTATGCTGTAAGCTACAAGAAAAACACAAAGCGAGAAGTTGGGGGGTTGCAAATAAGTAAATAAGTAAAAACAACATGAAAAAGGGAGTACAGTATGTGAGGAAACAACTTGTCTTATCCAGATACAGAACACTGGAATCTGTTTGAGACCTGATGCTCCTTCAGAAAAACTTTCAATATTAAAAAAAGAACAAACACAAAAGCAAGCCACAAAACCAAACCATGAATTGTTCAAGAATATTGGTGCACATGTACTCATTTTGAATAAAAGACAAATACAGTGGAATCCACCCGGACTAAGAATATGAAAATACAGCAATATGAATTGATCACTGTTACAAAAAACAATGCAACCTTGTAGCATTACTGCATTTGTGGTTGCAAGTTTGAGAGTCTTTGCTCTTAACTTCCCTTCTCTGCTGAATATAAAGAGATTGCATTCTTCATGGAAAAAGAACAAAGATAATCTTTCTTGGTTAAGGCAGAAGAGAAGGATAGAAATGATGAAAATTCCTGTCTACCTCTACCCTGCCTGTGCTCTGGTTTAGGCACATTATTTTCTCCAACATTTACACTTAACACTCATGTCAACAATTTGTTTAATAAAGGTGATAACTGGAATAACATGCTATATACCATCCTAAATTCACTTTTTAGATAAACTGTTTCATCAGTTGTAAATTACATTTGATACTTGTCCACATGATACCTGTTTGTAACAGAGATATGCAGCTACCAAAACTCAAGATCCCGTTTACTAATCCAATTGGTCTAAAAAAGAATTTCCTTATTTTCAAAAATTACCTTTTTAAACTCTTCTTCTTTATTACTGCCCCTGCTATCATCACTTCGAGGTCCTTCAGGAGGAATTTTTTCTTTCTCCTTTTCTTTACTTTCAAATGCTATATGTTTTTCTTTTCCTGTGAATTAAAAAAAAAAAAAGTAATTGCATAGAAATTCTACTTTAAAGCATGCTGTCCCCTCATTAGAGGCAAAGCAATATGGACTTTTATTTTAGTAATGCCTGGATTTAGTAATGCCAAAATTGGGTTTATTTCACAACACTTTTTCACACCAGGAATGTGGTTAAGAGTCCAGCCTATAAGCCTTAGCCTAACAAACACTATGCATTGCCAATCTGTTACTGAACACAGATAGGCAGACATGAATCTATCAGTGAAAATGGCCCAAAAAATCGAAGTCAGTATAAACAATTTCAAAAAAGACAGAGAACTATTTTTGTGTCATCCTTTTCTGTTTGCATGCTACTGAACCACCTGGAGTATTGACCCTGACTATGCCTCTACAGCTGAAGAAACCTGAATTCAGAGGGAAAGAATCCCATGAAAAGAAAAAGCTCCATTACTGATTAAGCCTCAGAATAAATTTTTCCTTAAAACAGATTATTTTTCTCCAGATATAAACTATTTCTCTTGTAACAGTACAGGACCTTCTAAAATCTTTGTAAGGCACCCCAAAGAAGTGGGAACCAGCCAAACGTGTGCCAGCAGTTGTCTGTACTGATTGACACTGACCAGCCAGCAAAGCACCAGTGTTTGAGACGTGATTCTGCTGTGGCAGGAAGGCAAAAACAGAGGTTCAGTACCAAATGAGATGTGATTCTGCTGTGGCAGGAAGGCAAAAACAGAGGTTCAGTACCAAACAGCTGAGAGAAGGAGAAGAGAGGAACACTGGATTTCACTTACAGCTGGGGGGATGTGAAGGGGGAGAGCTACGATGAGTGACTGAGAAAAATGGAACTTCAGTGGTTTTCCTCTAGAGCAAATACTCTGCTAATCCAAACAGAAGGACAGCTTTTAACTCTAGAAACCCCTCCAAAACTGAATTACCTCTGGTTTAGTTTAACAGTGGCTAAAGAAGGCAGAACTGCGACACAGATGAAATTGTAGTGGGAGGGAGAAGTCTGAAGAAAATAAGCTCAAACAGATCAGTTTTGATGATAAAAACTAGCTAAGTCTACAGAGTTTTTTATTTAAATAAGCAACATTATCTACCTTGTGATTCTGAGGGCTTAGCAGATGGAAACTCATAATTCCTTTCAAATAGATCTATTAGCTCTTGAACAGCATCTTCAATGTGCATGCTTTTGATGTTCAATAACTCAGCACATTCTTTGGTATAATCCTGTCAAATGAAGTTATCAATGCATTGTCTTTAGTATCACTGATTATCTTATTACTGTTTCTCCTCATGGAGATTCAGAACATTTCCCTGAATATTGTATTCATCAGACCAAAACTATTTCAATGAAACATATATATTTATTAAAATATACTTGCATATTCTGTTATATTATCACTATATTTTAATGCCTAAAAAAATCTATTTTTGAAACAGGAAGTACTTTTAGGTGCTCAAAAAAAAATCCTGAATATTGGAGGGAGGTCACAGTCTGAATCTGAAATTACCCAAATACTGTTTCAACTGTCCTTAATTATTTTATTTACTTGCACTGATGTGATAATTAATACATTTTTAGCCCATTTTGGAATAAGAAAACTTTCAGATTTTCAAATATACTAGCTGGAAAGTATTTTTTGCCTTCTTCTTTAAAACAACAATCTAGAAAAATAGGGGGAAAGAAAGGTTATATGTCTGAGGTCCTTCATACACAAAAAATCTCATCTAAATACAAAGCACTTAAATAAGATTATCTATTAAATATTACAGCTTAAGTATCTCAAATACCAAAGAACCAATGTATCTTCATATAAAATGTTTTAACAAAAATCATTTAAATACAAATAAAGTTCTGTATTTCCACATGGAGAATTTTTTAAGGTTTTAATTTACTAAGGCATTTTTTCTAATATGCCCTAGTATTCAAGTTCAAAGATGTAAAGTGGCACATACCTCATTGTCAGCCAACAGATCTTCTACTTTGATAGGACCATCTACTGGTAAGCTAACTAAAGAAGTACTTGATATATCTCTTAATATTGAACCAATCTGCACTTCACTTATAATACTAACCTAAAAAGAGAAAATCATGTGAATACCACACACTTATCTTTAAAGCATAATGTATTCTGTTTTAGAGAGCTCTAACAGGTAAAAAATATTTTGCAGTAAAATAAATCCAAGAATGTTACAGAGCAGAAAATCCTCTAAGAAAGTTGCTATTAATAACAAGAGTTATGGTAATTTAAGGGTTATTTACAATGGCTAGACTCCCAAAGAATCCTGGCTGGTTTAACTGAAGTTTTAGGCAGACAGGCAGTAACAAAAAGACAAACCCTAGTTCACTCCTGTAATGAAAGATACACTGCTGCTAGATTAAATAAAACAGAGTGACAGAACAAGCCCCATCAATATAACTGGATTCTTATCCATGATCTTACTGACCACAAGCCTAGCAGCAAGGCAAGGGGGGGGGGGGG
>VZRX01002838.1:71020-86409 GCA_013398075.1 Notiomystis cincta
TCTTCAGCCCTTCTCCTTCTTTTAGTCAACATAGTTTTTGCTGTGGTTTTGAGTCTAAATTGCAACATTATGAGTATGCAGTCAATTATAGTGAACTGTTCTTGCCATGTTGGAATCCAAGTAAAAGTAACTTCTGTCCAGCTTTCAATCTTCTATCTGAAATAGTCTGTGATCTTGTATTTCACAATATACCTCATGCTTCTGTTTCACAACACTTTTATCCTATTTGTCAACAATAGCCAATTCACAGCAATCAAGAGTCTAACCAAGGTTAACTTGTTTTGATTGATATGGGAGGGAAAAGTAAAAAAAGAACATATATTTAAGGAAAATAAAGTGTTTCTACATAAAACCATGATTATTTTAGATTTAGTATTCGGATTAGTATTCAGATTTCTGACACAGACAATGTTTTTCCAGCACTGATTTTCAGTGGCAAACAGAGCACTTGATCATAATGATGATTTTCTGCCATACATAAAGAGAACTGGATATACTGACCAGTGACTAACAATCACAGGAGATACAATTCATGATATTCATAGGAGTGATAATAGTCATGCAATTTAACCATCAAGCCAGAAGGGCAGTCTGACTGTCAATGTAAATTCTTAAGAAAAAAACAAGCCAATACTGGTCCTCAAGTGTGTTAAATCACAGAACCATAGAATACCAAGTTGGAAGAGGACTTCAAGGATCATCTGGTCCAATTTTCCTTGGCAAAAGCACAGCCTAGACAAGATGGCCCAGCATCCTGTCCATCTGAGTCTCAAAATTGTCTGACACTGGGGAATCCACCACTTCCAGTGGGAGATTATTTCAGTGGCTGACTGTTCTCATTGAGAAAATTTTCCTCTTCTCTGTAATTGGAATCTCTCCATTAATAACTTATACCCATTATCCCCCATCTTTTCCATGTAAATTGTTGTAAAAAGGGGGTCTCCATCTTCTTTTCAGCCAATCTTCAAACATTACACCATGATGATAAGGTCTCCCCTAAGCCTTCTTTACTCAAGGCGGAACAAAACCATTTCTCTCAACCTTTCCTCATTTGTCAGACTTCCCACTCCTTTGATCATCTGTGGCCCCTCCCTGAACCCTCTGCAAATCTCTTCTGTGTAGCAGGGACCAAAACTGAACACAGTTCCAGGTTTGGCCCCACCAGCACTGCCTAGAGGGGGATCATGATTTGTAATCTCTGCTGGCTGATGCAACCCAGCATCCTGCTGGCTTTCTCTGCTGCAGCAGCACGCTGCTCACTCACACTGAGCTTGTTATCCACCAGCATGCCCAGGCCCTTTTCCACAGAGCTGTTCCCCAGACAGGTAGATCTCAGCCTATGCTGCACCCTGGATTATGTTTGCACAGGTCCAAGACCTTGCATTTGTCCTCGCTGAATTTTGCACGGTTCTTTTTAGTCCACTCTTCACTCCTGTTCAGGTCTGCCTGCAGGGTGGCTCTCCACCTTCCCACTCAGCTTGGTGTCACTGGAAAACTTTGTCAGGGTACACTTGATCCCATCATCCAGATTACTTATGTAGATATTAAATATGGAATCAAATGAATTCAGAAATTACGTGACAAATACCAAGAGAGTAAAAGAGGACAAAGCAGCATGAAGAGAACGGTGAGGAAAACGCATATTCTCCTTCATCATTTCATGGGCTGCATAAAGAGACACAGTTTCAAAACAGGCCTGCTATAAATAGAGTTAATAGAGTTTTTATATGGAAGTATCTTTTGTGCAGCTGCACTCATGGACAAGCACTCAAAGACAGGCATTGACCCTGAAAATCAGAGTGAAAGCCCCAGAACCTGAAGACAAGAAGTGGAAATACGTCTACTTTGAGGACAGAAGCAAAAATCAAAATATGATGGAAATAATAGGAAAGAATCATTGAGTATATCCTCATTCAAAAAAAAGAACCTATTTTAAAAAGCAATGGAATTTCTATATATTGTACAAAAAAAAGTACAGATTATGTTAAAATATGAAAACTATTGTCCTAGAAATAACTTCTGCAAGCTTTCAGTTTTATTTATGTAGTAAGCAAGTGTGTACCTTTCTCAAAAGTTGTTTAAACACATGCAGAACTTGATCAGCTTCTTGAAAGAAAGTTTCCAGCGTGACAGATGACCAAGTCAACATGGTAAGGCCTTGCCTCAAAACACCTTCCGTCTAAGCATAAAGTTATAATTTATTAAATTAAAAAAGCCAAACCAAACCAAAACCCCAAAATCAACAGAAAACAATTAAAACAACTGCCATTGTTATTAGAATCCCTAACGTTGCTTATAGAACAGTGGTGTGCAAGGTTGGTTACAAGTTTCCAAGGAAAAGTAATAGAATTTTATGCAATAGGAAGAAAGGGGAGGGTTGTGCATACTACAGCCACAGATTTTTTGTTTCTCACACTTCTGTCCAGCTCTGTAGTTATACAAACTCACACAAACTCTTCAACCTTTTGGTGTGACTACTTAGAAACAAAAAGGGGAGAGTTACTTAGAACAGTCGCATGTACATGTCTGGCAAAACAAAATGTCTTATGGGAAAGACACTCTGCATCTCCAGTAAAACTGCACCTTTACTGTAGCATATAACACCATAGTGTAGCATTCTACACCACTGAAGAGACCCAATTTACAAGGTTAATAATTCTCTCCAAGCAAACTTCCATGTTAAAACCAGAGATTTGTGGAGATAAATAGATGGCAAAGACCATATTTTTTGTTTTACTGGTCTTCTATCTCATAGGCTCTAAGATTATTTGATTGTAATATGCATTACTTGAGAACTGGGTGAGGGATGCAAAGAGCCAAGTTTTAGTCTTAAAGGTCTCAGTTAAATTCATAAGTTCACAACCTGCAGATTCATCTAAATACTTTAAAATTATAAATTATTATTTTTTAGCTTCTTATGAAGTATGCTGAAGTGCATGCAGTAATACCAACCTTTTCCATTTTTGGTGTCAGCAGATTTACAAAAATGTTTGGTGTTCTCTTACGCAAATCGTCGTAAGACTGGACCAGACCCTGTTGATTATTAGAAAGGGTAGTATCAAGCAGAATATTTCAAGTATTTTCTTACTGAAGCAAACAATTTCTCATGCAATCAAATCATCAGAAAAAGACATGGAAAGCAGCACACTGCTGTATTTGAAAACAATTGTAGAATTTTACACAGATGTTATATACCTATGAATATAATTTCTGGAATGTAATGAATTTGTATCATGCTATAGAAGGAAGAATGAAAGCCACCTTTGTGCAACACTTTCTTGAGGCACAAAGCCAGAAAAAGTATGATTTTTCCCTTGAACTGAGTATCATATGCTTTAGATGCTTAATCAGGTGGGAGCTCAGTTTTAAATTATCCTCTTGTCTTATGCCATACACACACAGAGAGAAAAATCTTGTATGATGCACCTCATCCCCAAGATACAGGTTCCTTGAAATAACACAATAGCAGATACTACAATAGGTATAACAAATGTAACTTCTCTTGCAGGTAACTTGCAAAATTCTTCACGTTTCTGTGGCTCATCATGTATTCCAAACCAGACTAACTCAAATATTTCTTCTCAAAAACTCTAAAAACCTGCATTTTACTGATTTTTGGAGAGTGAAAACATTTTGTGTAGCTTAAATTATTTCATGACCAAAGTATACTGAGTGTGCCTTTGGGTATATGAAGTACATATTCTTATATTTAAGTATCTACCAGACCACACAGCACTTAGCAGAGGGTTTTCAAATGAGATCTTCTATGTCCATCTGTGTATTCCACAAATTTTTCTTAAACTACCTCTTACCCAGCTTCAATCTTTAACTATAGAAAAAATGTTCTATGATTAAACATATTCTCTTTTAAATCTTTTTAAACAGAAATCATGATACTTTTCAAGTTTACCTCTAACTTAAACTTGATTGACTTCAGTTTATTTTCTATAATTGCTATCTTGACTGCTTTCTCTGGTACTTCCAGCCCCAGCTTCATCATGCATTTGGTCTCTCGCACAGTCTCCAGAATCTGGGGATCAAAATTAACCAGGAGCTTCTGGGTTTTAGGGTGGCGCACAAATATCGTGGACTGTAAGGCTGTAAAGACATTTTAGTATCAGTTCCTAAGACAAACAATTGTTTATGTTCTATAAATTATTATGAAATCCAGATTTCTAATGTCACTATAGAGTGATTAAGTGCATATGGTTGCTTGTGAAATAGCTTCATGTGGTTTTCAGTTAAAGAAAATGCACAACCAACTTCCATCATATTAACTTTCTGCCTTTCTCTTCATAAACTAAACAAGCCTCAGATCCAGTCTTATTTGGGTCATAATTTTTCTCATCCCAAGTTAAAAAATTATGAAATTAATTCTCTAAGGACCAGAAAGCACAATGCTTGAATATCAAACATTTCTAGGCACTAAGTAATACTTGTCTTTAGAGGGACTGGAGCAATAATACCACCTTATGAATTATTATACTGGAAAATAAACCAGAAATAATTATTAAATAGTACACACAGAGAATTTAAATACCAAAGTTATCTGTCTGTTAAATTTGTGTCATTAATGTTTACAGTCACCTGTTGAACAGTGCACCGAATCTGCAATCCTCTGTGTAAAACCAAGTTTCAAGGTCAGTAAGGCGTTGAGATTGTATTACTGAGCCTGCTAATTGGATCATGATTAACTTGCACAATTTAAGGGTAAAAAGGCATTAAAAAAGTATCTGTTTTGATTTGTTTTAACTTAGTATTCAACAATAATTTAAAGAAGCAAGTACATATTTAGTTACTTACGAAATTGTAACTGTGACATTTCCTTCAGCCATGCATTGTGATAGACCACCTCAAACTCCACCAGTACATATGCAAGTTTGTTGTATGACTGAACAACTGCTTTACCTTCTGGACTTGCCAAGATATTCGAATGTTTCTATTAAAACAAGGTCCATTCAAATTAAAACTACATCCAAAAACCCTACCACTTGTTTTTTTCTCAAATTAACTACTGTCTATACATAGTCTAAGTTAATACTATGAATTATACTGACAGAGTTCTTAAAAACTGTATCAAGTATTTATGATTCAGATTTATGGGGAAATAAAGTCAGTAAGAACTTGTAAGAAATAAATACTAAATACTTAACACCAGTAAGAGCAATTACTTTAATATACTGTCAGAAATATTTGCAATTAACAGTGAAATGGATACTCAGTTCTACTCAAAATTGAATAACTGAAAATTTATTGTAAAAATTTCCTTTTTAAATCAGTAATAATATTTATGCTTGTTTTCCTTGGAACAGACTGAGATGATCATTATTCACTTCTGAGGGAAACAGGAAAGTGAAAGCCTCTCCCACATAGAAGTTAACTTGGCAGGAGACTCTAGATGCTTTGTAGGAGAATCATTCAAATATTTCAAGAATTCTTCAAGATTCTTTTCCACTGAAATAGTTTAACCTGTTCTATTCCAACACTACATCTTGGATCTACAGCAAGGGTTACTGCAGATCAGCATACAAAGGAAAATATTGCCTAGCATATAACAAGTGACATAATCATAGCCAGAAGCTTTATGACCACTCTACTGAAGTAAGACAGTTCACTGCTACACAAAACACCTAATTTTTCGGCACACCAACTTACATGGAAATAGCTGATGGGTTCATTTACCCTTCTGAATAGCTGTCTCACCCACAGTATCTTTCCTGCAATAGGTGGCATGTTTCGAGGAAGAGGAGGGTCATCTTTCTGAGTTTGGTAAAGCTACAGTAAGAAAAATATTGTTAAACACATGTATTAAAAAATCTATCAAAATGCTAAACTGTTTCTTCTGGTACAGCAATTTTTCCTCCTCCCAAAGAGAATAAATTATCTCACACTGTTTCTTAGCTGTGCTTGCTCATGACAGGGTCCTGAATACTCCAAGAGGCATTGCAAACCCAGGGGCTGAGCAGCCAGGACTCAGGACCAAGCCTGACACCCGACTTTGCAGCCATCTCTGGGAAAGCAAGCTCTTTGAGGAAGTGGTGTCGGGAGAATCCTTGTGGGGTTTTCCTTCTTTGCTTGGGAACTGGCCTCAGCTATATTAACTTTTTCCTGAACAGAAACATCAACACTGTTCCTCAGACACACACATCTGACTGTCAGCTAACATTTCAGGATTTGGACTTAATGATTCTTGTGGGTCCCTTCCAAACCAGGATAATTTAGGACTCTATGATATGCACTTTTCTACTAACTTCTAATCAAAATCCATGTAGGTACTCCTGGATACACAGCCCATGCTTCTACCTGTGCCCAAGATGAGAAAAAATGTCCCCTGCTTAGTGAATGGATGCACTACAGTAAAAAAAAAAAAAACACAAACAAAAAACAAAAACAAAAACAAAAACAAACAAACAAAAAAAAACCAACGAACCAAACAAACTCCCTCCTAAAATCATAAAGTACAAAATTTGCATTGACAAAGTATTCAATCACTTTAGACCCAGGATTGCAATAGGAGCAACTTTTTGTTAGAAATAACTTGCTTGGCAAAGATAAAAGGCAATGCATTAATATCTAATAAATAGAACTAGTTAGTAGAATCAAGACATATTTTTTCACAGGAGAAGGGGGTACTTTTATCCACCCAACGTTAGGCATGCAAACTCAGGCTGTGACAACACAGACTGTGATGACACAACTCTTCACTAACTAGCAAGTCTTCTCAACCTGCACTGCCTCCTGCACAGCCCCAGCCAAAGAAATCCAGGGAGCTTCGTGGTGACCTTCAGAGGAACCAACCTGGATGAAACCCTCTCAGTAAATGTACCTATTTTTCTTTTGCCTGGGGAAATATTGCCAGGGGTGGGCTACATGAGTTTTTATGCAAGCATTGCTGCTGAAAATCTGTTCATCTAATTAAGCCAGTAATTAGGGGTTTAGGGATTGTTAGATACAGTGTGGAGGTAGGGAAAGGACAGTGCAAAGAATGGTTAAGAGCAGCTTTGCTAGGCTACAATTTTAAATCACTGTTTGGAGGAAAAACTTTCTAATAAGTGCAGAGTTTATAGATATTGGCTCCTTGAGTAAATATCATTGATCTTACAAAATGTAAACATCCCAAAATAACTTTTTCAACAGTCTGGTTTTCCAGATTCCCTTCATACTCATTGAAGGAAAATGGTCATGTGGAGAGAATTATTTAAATCTTCAGGACATTATATAAAATTGATCAGATTAACTCACTCTAGAGTAATTATTTCTTTCTTTCTTGAGCAGAAAGGGAGTTTGGACATCTAGCTCTCATGCAGATGTTCATTTTACAGACAAAATATAATTTTAGAGTCAAGTGATATGAGCAGTTCCCAGAAGTTAATTCTTATTTATACTTCAGTCATGGTGCATTACAAAAATCATGAAAAATTACTTTATGATGAATATAAGTGAATTTTACCTATATTTTTCATGTATTTTATGCTGCCACAGCATTTGATAATAGCTACTTCTAAATGAAATTAACTGTGGAAGCCTCATATAATAAAAAAGTCCAAAAGGTACATGCAAGCAATGTACATAGCCAGTAAAGAACATGCTTCTTTAAATTTAATTGATGAAGGAATAACAGAATATATTTTGGTTTAAAAAGTAAAATTGTGATGACAAATTTGCCTTCAAGAGCAATTCTGCATATTGTACTGCCCACACACTGAGGTCTGTTTTGTGTAACAGGAGAAGTATGATAAACTGAGAATCGGGAATAAATTAGTGAAATAGGCAGAATAAATAAAAATTATTCATATTAAAATGCTTTCTCCTATTTTAACATGATGAGTACAATGTATTTAAAGGAAATTAAATACCTTTTTAGTAGTTTCAAGTTCTGCTACATAATGCTGAAGAATACAACCAACTGTATGTGCTATTTCTTCCTGAAGGCATGGCATATTCAAATTTTGAAACCTGTATTAAAAAGTAGTACCCAAAATGACATTTCTACAATAATAATTTTTAAATTTTATTTTGGGGTATATGAACATTACATAAAATGAAATAAGCAAAAATCTAGGAAATGCTTTTGAATGTGAAAAGCTTTTTTGCTTTGGGGAAGTTTAAGTAAGTTGAAAATTTCTGCCCTAGAAGGTTGTTTGGTTGTTGTTCCTTAGTATTTTTTAGGATTTTCCTTTAGTATCCTCTTTTATATAAAAATAATCTAATGACATGAAGAAACAGAATATATTGATTCCCACAAGCTGAAAAATATATTTTATCATGATTACATGGTTCAGAATATCAGAAATGAAATATTCTCATTTAGGCCCTTTGTTCTAAAATTTGCTGTGCTGTTTAAATTGTTCTAAACAGTAATTTCAAGTAACTTTAAAATATTTTAAAATATAGTTGCCAATACCTTTGAAGTAACTGAAGTGAATTCTGTGAAGACACAATTTTCCGAAAACAGTTGCGCATAAAAGTCTGTAGCTGTGTCTAAAGAATAAATTCAGTGTGGTTTTTCAGGTCAGAGGATAGTATTTTGATGATATTTTCTTAGCATAGTAGCATTTGGAATTGTTACTACTTAAAGCACAAAATAGCAGCCTTCATTAGTCCATGCTTAATATAATTAATAAATAGCTAGTTTCAGTCAAATAATCTCTAAAATGTCATACAATTCTATGAAATAAACTAATTACAACTTTGTTCTGCCCAAAATCCGACCACCATTTCTTCAGACTAACAAATGATTTCCACACAGATCATTCTCTCAGGTCTCATAATTTTTGTCATTTTGGCTGCAGAGTGACAAACATCTGTGAGGACCATTTCATATATTTTATACCTCCCTTTGAAAGAAGGAGAAGGAATGGGAAAAGCCTCCCTCCAGACCAAGACAAACTCCATGCCCTTTGGAAGAAGAAGATATCCTATTGGCAGTCCAAAGGGTCACTGACCTTCAGTATGTCAGAGAGAATCTTCCTCAAGTAAGTAACAATACATTAAATATTACTTACCTCTAAACGTTCAACTTCTGTCATGAACTTCACAAAATCCACGTCAAATTCTGTTACTTGTGGATCAAGGGTGTCGTATGGTTTCTTTTGAAAGATGTGGTAGACGTTTTTGAACTTTACTGCCATGAGATCTATGCCTTCGATTGCACACATAGTCAGTGCATTAAAATTCTGTTCTATGGCTATCATCTTCATTATCTGAAATAAAGATGTTACATTCATACCCATAATTAATTGTTATTTCCTCTATAAACTAAAACCTGAGCAAAATAAAATAAAAAACAGTCACTCCTCTAGCTACTGTGTTCACAAATGTGTTGTTTCTGAGTCGAGTATCTTTAATAAAGCATGGTTAATTCAGTTTTCAACATCAGTTCTCACCACAACCCAACACAAAGTAAAATAATCTTGGTTTTTCTTAATGATAAAGAGAGGTTTTTTTAAAGTTTTACTGCTAGATCCAATAGGATAATATGGAAAAGGGGTCAAAATATGGCATGTACATACTGATGACGAAAAGATAACTCAAAGAATAAAACCCCAACTCTACCAATTATTATGTAGATTGAGTGATGAAGAAGTACATCAAAGATTCACAGAATTCCTACCTTGTGATGATTATCATCCTATCCCTTGTCTGACCTTATTCTGTACCAAGAAGCACCTATTATCTTTTCCATGCAAACCCAAGAATGTTAGTTTAAAATCCCTTCACTACACCAAGATAAATGTTAATACTACACCAAGTAGATCTGAAGAACAGTGTTTGGCAGTAAACACAAGTTTTTTATGTCATTCAAAAAAAACAAAAGAGTGTTTTTTTCACAGTTTCAAACCTCCTAAAATAACAATCTAAGTCTAGATCAATCCGGTTATTTCTCTCCGTGCTAAAAGAGATAAATTGACAAGTTGAGAAGGCAATTGTGAGCTAATAGAGTCAAGTATTGGGATTACTAACTCTGTGGAAGTGCCTAATTTCTCTCAGTAGAGAGTTACAAACTCCTTTACAGGATGATTAAGAGCATGCACGTTGGCAAGTGTCCACTTTGTAAACTGGTTTTTGGAGAGACGCTTCTTCTTTACCAGTTACAACAGCACACAACATACTCACTTTTTCTAATCTCCTACAAAAAGCTTCAGATTTTCCAAAAATGTACATTTCTGATATTTCAATTGCCTTTGCTTCTAGACTTCCTGAAGGTTCTTCCTTAGCTTCATGGAAGCGTTTCTGATACTCTTTCAACAGATATATGCATTCCTAAAAGGTGAAGGAATAAATACCATACTCATTATGCTATGCTTATGAGTGAAGAACTAGAGCACTCAAACCTACTGACATTCCAAAGTCATTAGTTATCACTCAGTCTGGTTTCAGTCAACAGGCAACAACAACTTAAATACAGTGGTTTCCTTCCAGGATCTGAAGAAAGTGTTTGCAACATATGAACGAAGATACAGCAGTACAGTACAGTGAACCAGAGGGTGGTGGTGAAGGGTGTTGCATCCAGCTGGCAGCCAGTCACTTCTGGTGTCCCCCAGGGATCAGTGCTGGGCCCAGTCCTGTTTGACACCTTCACTGATGATCTGGATGAGGGGATTGAGTCCACCATCAGCCCGTTTGCAGATGTGGGTGCCAGTGTCAATCTCCTGGAGGGTAGTAGGGCTCTGCAGAGGGACCTGGACAGGCCAACAACCCCACCCCTTGCAGGGACAGAGTGGCTGGACAGTGGCCAAGCAGAAAGGGACCTGGGGGTACTGACTGATGGCAGACTGAAGGCCAGCCAGCAGTGTGCTCACTGTGGCCAGGAAGGCCAATGGCATCCTGGCCTCTATGAGCAATACTGTGGCCAGCAGGACTAGGGAAGTGATTCTTCCCCTGTATTCTGTGCCTTTTGGGGAAGATAGGAACTCAGTAACTGAGGCCTGGAAAAGGAGAAGGGGGAAACAAAGTTAACATTGGCACTCAGTATTCCCACATCTGCACAGCTTTAGCATAGCATACAGCACATGCTTCATTTGTTCTCAGTGGGTCACTGTCAGATGGAGAAGAGGAAGACTGCCTTAGCACTGACCTTTCATGGTGTGCCAAGGAAATCTTGTATGGGAAGGAACTACTTTAACAAAGTCAGGGTCTACTCAAATACCAGATTCACCATGGTAGAGGAAGATGGTACCACATCAGAGATGTACCCTCCTCCATAGCCCTTCTTCCTCAAGATGGAAAAACCTGCAGTATTAACTCCTTGTTTCATGTATGGTGAAGATGCCAATTCCAAGGTCAGTGACAGACCACACTGATAAAAGATGAGGCCATTGTAGTTTCAACAGTGCCCATGGGCTAAGAATTGGGAAAACATTCAAAGCATCATGAAATAAAAAAACCCCCAAGAGGTGTAAATCACTTGATACATATTGATATGGACTTCCTTATATAAACAGGTAATCAATAGGTTTGACATGCAAGTAATAAAACACCAAAATACAAACTTTCATTTTTCCAATGACTACTGATGTCTCCTGTTCCCAGACTCCATTCAAGCCAGCATCTGTAATATATGCTTTACATGTTGTGACCATTTGGTTTGTAACCTAGGGCAGACAAATGAAAAAAAGTAGGTCTCAAGCTTAACAGGAAATTTGCCTGTGTCACAAGTTCTAACAAAATTATCATACACATGTATTACTGCTATCAGATTTGGAATAAATTTCACTTGTGGAAATAATAGTGGCTAAATAATATATGCAATATATACAACAAGCACCCTAAAAACCCCTGAGAACACTCCCAGAAGTATGTTTTAGTCACAGGACATATTTGTAAGCCTTATAAGTTCAGCAATACATATACACAAACAGAGAATGTCATCAATCAAAATTCAAGAACAAAAATAATTTATTGAATTCCAGTTATTCTTCACTTACATTGTTGCCTTCACACTTTGCAGCACTTACTGAAAGACTGCCCCCAAAGAATTTTGTACCCTAGCAGTATGTCTTTACCTTGATTTCCCATGGCTATAAAAAGGAGAAAACATTCTTCTACTTCTCAGCCACAAAAATCCAGAGTTAGTAATGACAGAGAGAGAGAGAGGAGTTTGTGCAGACAGAGAAGGTGTATCACAGAGAACAGCTACAGGTAGATAATATTTTGTCTATTAAAAAATATGAACAATTCAAAACAGTTCTCCTGACATGAGGGTAATGTAAAGCAGGTCCTAAATATCCCTAACTGAAAAGAGACTGAAAACTGCCACACCAAAGGCAGTCTTAAACTTTAGGAAAATTCCTGATGAAGTTGGAGATGAGACCTCCAGTGTCACCTCTGTGATCTTTAATTGGAAACAAAGAATAAATGGGGACCTTAAACCGCTGGCTTAAAATACAGGTTTTTCCTTGCTATTTCTTGGCATAGCTTCATGTAACCAGTTTGTTGTTAGGCTCTGTAGTGAAACACTCACTCCCTAAGACCAGTAAATAATAGACACTAGCAAGAATCAATACACAAACATGCAAAAATCCATTTTTTGACACGCAATATATACCTAGTGTGTTATACAGAAAACAGCCACAGCCATGAATAGACACAGATTCAAAAAAAGCAGATAATTCTTGACATCCTAGTTCACACTGAAATGTAACAAAATTTTACACTGAACCCTGTGGTGTAAGGAAACAAAATATGTGTGTCTGTGTAATGAGGGTCTACTGTGAATTTCCCCTGCATGTTTTCTGCAGGTTTGTGGTTTAGTTATGATGGATTTCTTTGTTATAAAACAATTATACAAACCATCTTGGCATGCAGTGAGTACCTGGATTCTGCAAAAGACATTGCCAGTCTTCGTTTTCTCTTTAAGGAGGGCAAGTTTATGATCTGAAATCCAACTAACTTCTCAAATATGACTTGCTTTGGAAAACAGGCACCTTTTGTCTTCCACTCTTTTTGGAGGAACAGCCTAGTCAGATTGATGGCCATGTGCCATCAGGTCTTCAAGGCTGAGAATAACAGAACCTTTGTGGATTCTGTGACTTAGGAAACAACTGATCAGATTAATTCAGATCAGAAGATTAATCAAGAATATAAAAAAACTAACACTGATGAACCAAGAATAAACAAAGTTCCTTTCAGAAGAGAAGTTTGTAATCCAAGTTTAATCCTTTCGTGATCAAAAGAGTTCCCTTCCTTTCCCATGCAGAACCCCTCTATTTTCTATCATTTTTAAACAAATGCTTTACTGACTTAAACAAAATTAATTTTTCTTCTGAAAAATCATACAATTTTTGTAATTACTATTTTGCATAACATACTTACCTTTATAAGCAATGATGTAATTCTCTCAGAAGTATTGTAATATTTTGAAACACGGTAAATCATTTGTATAGTTTTTATCAAGTTTGGTATTCCTTGTATCATTAACACCTCAAAGCAGAGTTTCAAGAAAAAAATTAGTTCCTGTTCTTAGCAACTATATTTCCATTCTATTGACAACTTCTAAATTACATATTTCCCTAAGTCACATGAATCACTCTTTAAAATGCCATAGCATCTTACCAAAAGTTTTCTTATGAAAAAAAGATTAACAATGCACAACGATATTTCAAACCTCAACTAACAAACAATAAATGGCTTAGTTTGATCATTGGCTAAGAAATCAGATTAAAGATGTTACAAGATAAAATAATTGTAATATCCTATTTTGATGGACAAAATTGAACACTGATTCAAAATGTACAGGTTGCATTTTTTGGGGCAGGAGGAAATATTTTTCTGGTAGCAATTGCCTATGATGAATGCTTTTGTTTTCCTTCAGGTAAGGCTGCTAATGTACTTTCATTGTGATAGCAATCTTTACATAAGTTTCATTCAGACACTTCAGACAGCTCATTAAATAATTGTTACAATGTTAGTATCATTAACAAATGCCTAATTCCTTCAAGCCTCATCTCAAACATCTAAATCTTTCACATATTTTGTGAAATCAATGTTCTTGTTGTTAAAATCATACTGTGGCATTACAAGTACTCAGTAGCTGAAACACTTCCAAAGTACTTTGGTGGGAAAAAAAAAAGGCAAAACATCATAACTCATTAACATTATCAAGGATTTTTCAAAGTTGTAATTCAGAACATCAAGAAAGTAATTTTGGCTGTCACTTCTCAATGGAGAAGCCATGATCCTATAAATAATTTTGAGTTGCAAATTCAAACTCATACAGTAAATAGACAGAAGGAATTTGCATTTAGCAAGAGTGTGAAAGAAATGCTATATGGTATAAAAACACAAATTTGCATTTAGCAAGAGTATGAAAGAAATGCTATATGGTATAAAAACACAAATTTGCATTTAGCAAGAGTATGAAAGAAATGCTATATGGTATAAAAACAACCATCTGTGTCCATGTTGTTCATCACCAACACCACCCTTGAAATGGAATCAGAAGATTCTGAGTCTACATCTTTTCTTTCTCAATCCTTGACAAAAAATAGTGGACTGTGGAGAAATTTCTCTGATTCAAAGCCTCAAGGTAGATGTTAAGTCTGAATTTTCATATATTAACCTACTTCAGCTACAAACATCACCGTGTGATACTGCACACACTAGATGAAGTATTTTACTCACACACCAAATATCATCATAAATCAGCATGTACTCCTTTCCTTATTCACTAATACATAAATCACTTTTCCATAGCAGATATGAAATTCAACTCTACACAGAACAAAAGTCTATTTAAAACAGGATCTATTTAGCTTGGGAATCACTGTTTTTAAGCTGAATATGACAGAAAATCCTACCTAAATTAACTTGGTTTCTGGAACATGATTAAACAGGAATTTGTATGTATTCAAATTGTTCCAGACTAAACAAAGAACTCCAATTAACTATCCTGTACTAGTAAAATTATGAACTCCTCAATGGGTTTGCACACAGTGATGTCTGTCTTTGTTTATGATACAAAGAATTTTATCTCCCTAACACCTATGAAGCAGCTCCTCATTGTGGCCCGGTCCCTGGCACCCTCTAGTGATGCCTTGGAGAGCTGAAGACAAACAGCTTGGTAGCACTGCTTATCACACTCGTCTCTCACACTACTCCGTGTAATACCAGCTCTGTGTCATGTATTATCAGAGCCTTTTGCTCCCCCTGAGTTACAACTCTGAAGTAGGATCCTAAGCTGCCAGAGAGTCGAAAGAAATGCAGCTTTTCCTGACAGAGGGCAGGAGGCATAGAGGACCAAAACATGAAGGACTCGAAACCAAAGGAGAACGAGCACTGTTTTTCTGGGGTATTTAC
Source organism: Notiomystis cincta (assembly GCA_013398075.1). NCBI lineage: Eukaryota > Metazoa > Chordata > Aves > Passeriformes > Notiomystidae > Notiomystis > Notiomystis cincta. The sequence continues at coordinate 86,318 of VZRX01002838.1, forward strand.
TCCTTTCATCCTATTCTGCAACAATCATTAGGAAAATACACCTGTTATAATTTATATATATATAAAAAAAATAAATATATATCTATATATAA
>VZRX01002838.1:86681-106160 GCA_013398075.1 Notiomystis cincta
AGGCAATCATATGCATTTATGTTTATTTAATAAATATATATTTTAAAATAATATATTTTATTGAATATATAATAAACTAATGCTTCAACATTTAGCTTGACAAGCTTTTAGAAAAAGAATCAGGAAAATTAAAAATGTAAATTAGAAAAAATTACTTTTAAGTAAATATAAGGAAGAGAAAATTTGTTTTCCTCTGGCATTTCTATGTAAATACCTAAACTATTCCTAAAGAATGGTGAAAGGCATACTTACAACATCAGTGGTATAAAGTGGCTGACATACTTTTTCAAGTCCACTTAGGTATTTCACATTATCCTTTGATTCATTTGCTGCATCTGTGATTTTGCCATCTAATTCTTGCCATTTCTAGTGGGAAAAGAGTACTGTGAAAAACTTCATACATAGTGAACTATTTCTTTACCTTGCACTCACTTCCCAGAAGTAAACTTTGGTAAATGAATTTTTAAGAGGCACTGTCAAAGCAGGCAATAAAAGTGAATTTATTGAATTTACTATATATATAAAATATATTTTATGTTCATTTTTGGTTGTGTTCCTGAAATGTCTTGTTCATTGTCTGGATACATTCAGCACACCAGCAACATATCTACCTTTTCCTCTTTTCATTCTCCTCGGCAAATCTCTCAGATGAAATTAAAAAAAAACAACCAAACAATAACCTTTATAGTAAAAAACAGCATAAAAAAGAAAAAAAAATTACCTTCAGTACTTTAGAGTGTGCAACTTTCAGAACATTAATAACAGCTTTACAGTTTTGTCCTTTGATCTGTTCGATAATAAAGTTCAATTTAGCAGATGTGTATTTCCAGTTCTCCAGTTCAGTCAGTGGACCTGAATTCTTAGGTTCTCTCCTTATCTGCTTGCTCTCATTCAGAACCTGCAACCCATTTGAAAAAAAAAAAAATCTAAACCAACAATTGCCTACTACAATGAACAGAAAATTCATTATAGAGAAGGAAGCATTCTAAAGGAAACTCACTTAAAAAGGAACAAACTTGCAGTTACTGACACATGAAAATGGTTCCCATTTGGAAAAGCATTCTGAGTCTGAATTGTACTTAATCATATTCTTTAACTGAAATTAAGGCACTTAATATATATATTCAACTGCTGTCACAGCCTGTATCAGTATATACAGATATGTCTTTCTTTAATCAGAATCTATGGATTGAAATGCAACAAATATAACTCCATTTGTTCAGAACTTCAAGAACTAGTTTAATAAAAAAATATTAGATACCAGTCATAAATGCACCCATCTGTATGTTGATAAAAGTGCAGTCAGTTCTTTTCATATGTTTTTTACATTTTTATTTTTGTGAGCTAAACACACTAAATATATTATGTCTTGTAAAAAAAGTATGTCCCTGCCTAGACAGCTTCTGTATTTTGATGAAGGATGCTCTCTTTTTCATGGAAGTCTCAGCCACTAATTTCTTGGATAACTGAGACCTTACCATGCAAGACTTACATAGGATAAAAATGCCCTGCTGGGCCTGATCAAAAATCTTTGTAAGAGCAGAATTTCCCACCAGGAGTGGCAGCAGAAACTTAGTAGGGAATGTACAGATAGGTATGCTCTGTATACATATGTGGTCCTCACCAGTGTTATTAGTCCTGCAACCTCTGTTCTCTTCTTGCTATTTGTGTTTTAGGTGTTCAGAGACTTTTGTTCTTGCTAGACTGTAAATTCCCAGGCATAAGGACTGTCTGCTTAACTTCCCTTGTGCATAGAGCAGAGCACTTGTCTTAATTTGGGTGGAGATGCAGCTGAAGCCTTTGGCTAACTTCAGGCAAGTCTCACAGGTAGTTTATAAATATTTACCCATATTCATGCTGAATTGATGTGTTAAGGAAACAATTTACCTGTTCAATTTGTCTATACCATGTCATAAGTACTTCCTCTAGCTGGTGAACCATGTCATAATTGTCAGCAGCTGCAGTTATTTTAGCAAAGGTCTGGAGTTCAGAAAAATCAATGTCATCTACTTTTTTCAACTCAACTGTTCCTTCAACGCTTGCTGCAGCACCTGAGAAAAGGGCAATTACAATAGAACCAATTAAGACTTTAAAATAAATTTTTACCAGTCAAAGCAATTTAAATTTGAAAATATATATCTGCAGTCAATATTGTTTCGATAAAATAGCACTTTACTGCACTCACATAAAGCAGAAAATTCTGATCTTAAATGCAGTGATACTCTTGAAAAGTAAGGTAACTCTATTTTCTTAAGAAAATAATCTGCCCTTGTATATACTATGACAGTAATTGATAATTTTATTTTTCCTTGCAGCATGAGAAAAGTTCCTTATCTATGCACTACTGCCTTTAAATGGAAATCCTTAAGTAGAATTCCTCTAGTTTGTTTCCTAAATGCAATGCTTACCTCCTAAAAACGAAATGTATTTGTTTATTGTTTCCACAAAATTCTGCTTGTCTTTTGTATCCTCTTTGGACTGACCTAAAGTACCCCAATTACTTGTTGCGAGGATAGCAGGGAGATAAACCCTTTCTATTACATCCTTAACACCAAGTAGGAGTCCATCAGTGGCATCCAAAACACCAAAGGAAATTTCCTGCAGTGTAAAAAAATTATTATTATCAAAGCAGTAACTTACACTACAAACAGTATTATAAGTTCAGTGTATTTTCATGAAAGCACCTCAATGTGCCAAACAAAACTTTAATTTAAGGGGAGAAAATCATTGCAGAAGACACCCATAGTGTCCCCATAAGATAGTACTTTCTTTTAAAAAAGGAATTCTATAATTATTTAATACAGTTTTAAAAAGCAGTCAGGTTATGCTTTTGTTACTTCAGTTATTTCCCTATCACACAGAGTGTGGAAATTTTTAAATAGTTGAAAAATGTCCTCACCCACAATTAGCTACCAATTAATGAAATGCAAGTAGCAAAAAAATCTCTGAATGTCCATATCTGAAATTATATTAGAAGCAGTTATCTGACTGAACATATATTATTTTGAATCAGTTTAAATGTTTTCCTACTCTTCAAAACAAAACTTTACAAGGTCTATTTTTAATATTCCAGTATTTTAAATGTCCTTCAAATAAGCAAGTATTAACATACATCATGTAACAAACTTCCTAGCACATAAATTTCCTTTCCTTATCCCTTCAGCATTGGGAATTAATTTGGAAGGAATCTGATGCAAAAGTAACATTTATGACCAATATTGAGGCTCTTGATAAAGACAGACCTTGTACCTTACTTCTAACAGTGTTTTTTCTCTTTCACCTTCTTAGCTCTCAGAAGGAATGGAATATTTTAATATTAAATATAAAACATGTAAGCTAATAATGGATTTTCTGTCTGAAGAATTTGAAATAATACTAATTACAAGAGACATATGTAAAACTATTTGTTATCAATCTACACTCCCTTAAGCACTGTCCAAATATTAAGATGTGTAGCTATGAACAAAATGACATCCACACTTACATAAGAATTTGTCTTATGCCACATAATTCACACAGGATAAACGTGTATTTTGTTTTTTATTTATCAAATACATGTAAACCAGAAAGGTTTTACATGTAAACTTTTGTCTCCTGGCATTTGCAATAAAGCCTTCTCAATGTTTCCTTGTAGTTTAGGGATTTTGATCACAATTAAAATATACTTAGCTGCTTTAACCTCTTCAAAAATATCAAGGAGAATGGGAAATTAATGTTTATTCCTTGAACAAGAATCCTGTAAGACACTAAATCCACAAGTATTTGCTGAAGCAACACAGCTATTTGTAGTTTCCCCAAGATGGAGAGCAAAGCTGTTACCTGTAACTTTAGTTACATGGCAACTGTGAAAAAAACAATGAAGCAAAAAATAGCTGCTTTAAAATATTTTTTAAGGTTTTTACAGCATATGAGAGAGTACCTCATGTATAGTTTTGTCATTTATGGAGGTGTCGTTCTTGTAGCGAATGAAATACAAGCACAGTCCCATGATCCTGTCTGGGGTCTTCTCCACATAAAATTGCCACATTTTGCTCCCTCTCTCAACTCCTGGGATTACCCGGCCACACTCTGAAAGGGAATTTCATAGGTATGACTCTTTTTAAAAGTGAGGGGTTTATAAAATGCTTAAAATTAATATAAGGAAATAAAATTCAACATATACATAATTAATTTTCTTCTTTTGTAAGAGAACAAAAACCAGCACAATTTGTGACTGTAATTAATCACACTGTTAGAAGTCTACACCAGGTGTATAACATATATCTTACAAACCTTTTTTGGCACATTGGAATGCACTGAAAAGGGAATTTGCTCGGGCCAATAGTTCTGGAACAATTTGCTGGGACTGAGGTACTTTATTTTCATTTATCCTACCAAAAAAGATGTCAGGTCTAAGTGAGAAAATAGAAACTATGAGATGGCCTTGGGTCCTCTGTGAATATATTCCTATGCAATTTGATATCTCAATATAAATAAGTAACAGAACAATATTTGTAGGGATTAAAGAATCATTAGGGATTTCAGACATTCTCTACCACGCATGTGAAACCTGAAAATTTTCAAATATTTATAACAAATGCAAATTCAGAGAAGTTTTATGGAAGAGCTTTCTAATGAACTGGGGGGAAAATTCATTTATGAAAAAGTAAAAACCAATTCAGTATTTCAGGAGAACATCTCACAGACTTTCTTTCAGGAATGGCTAAAATTGAGATTTTTTTTTTTTCTAAACAATTTGACTGTAAGCAAGCATTTAAAATATGACTTTTCAGTCATCAGAGCAAAAGGTTGCAAAATTCTGAACAAGCAAAAGTAGATTTAATTCTAAGAAACCTCAAACATAATGAACAATAGAATGCATTGTTACATCTGCCTGTATTAATTGCTGAACATTTACCTATTCCTCGTGCATCTCCTTCTTGATAGAAAATTTTCAGTGATTTTTTTCCTCCCTTGGCAAAAAAGGAATCAATGGCTTCGAACTGTTAAACAAAAGAGTGAACACTTGTTACTCAAAATAATTTTATGTGTTTTTAAGGTGTGCAAAACTAATTTGACCATGCTACTGTTTTCAAGCACAAAAATTTTTCAGATACTCCTGGTGAGAGACAAAAAAAACCCAATCCAACCAAACCCAACCAAAAGTAAACAAACAGAAAAACCCAAACCAAAACCAAATACAAAAAAAACCCTCAAGAATCCAAAACTTCTCAATTTCTCAAGTGTCTGGATTAGTCAAACTTGGTGTAGAACAGCAGTTTCACAAGAAGTCAGAATGATTTAAAACTATATATCATTTAGCAAATGTAAAAAGGGGATAATACTTAGCACACCTCTGTGTTGTGTAAGCAGAAAAAAAATCTAACGAAGCTAAGAACATTTCATGGCATAAAAATATCAATAAACAAACAAAAAAATTTGGATGAAGACTAAATTTGGCTTGTAACTGTGCAACTGAAGTTCTAAGAATTGATTTGTTTGAGGTTATTTTTTTCTGTTAGAGAGATTTGACTTAACAGGTAAAACTTAGCCAGATAATATCTCCTTTGATCAATCAGATGCAGTAAAAGTCAAATAACAACAATGCAATCAGAGAAGTCAAATCATATCTATTCACAACTGCCATACTGAGTTTTGATAATCTACTAAAAGTACAGTTTAACTGTTTGCTCCTGTTTGTTTCATCACTTTGACACATCATGAAAGGCAACATTAAAGACACAAAAATAATGAAAGCTTTCAGAAGTTCCACAGGTTTGGGAATCTACACACTCTATAAACTCACATAACTCAGTCTTTTAAACATCCAAATATAAATAAAGTGCTCAAAACTGAAATTGTTTAGTAAGTCTTTCAAACATAATTATAGTATTTAAATGGTGCAGGATTGATCTTCCCTTTTATTATGAACAACACGCTTAATTTTCAAAATGTTCCCATGAAGTTACACATTTTTGCAGAATATTCAGAATTTCAGCAAGGACTTGCTTAACAAACAAAAATTATCATAATTAGAACATAATAATGTCAGTCTGAGATGGATGGAACTGGCAGATGTGAAAAGAAACCCTTCAGTCAAAATAACAGCAGTATTTATATTTTCCATGAGGCAAGAAAGATGAAAAAGCCACAATCAAAAACCTCAGGGATATTTGCAAATCTGCCAGGAAACTTAGCCCAAATATTTAGTCAGGTATCCTCTTTGATTAATTGTGTGCCTTAGTAATCACATTTTCTGGCAGAAACAATCAGAATTACAGATAACACAACATCTCAGAGGGGTAATCAGCTACAGATTTTGACCAACAATCTAAACCAACAGACAAACAGCACAGACTCACCGAAGGGACATCCAGCATCATTTCTTCCACAGTTGGTAAATCCAAGCCTACCCTGGCACTGAGAACTTCAAATAGGTATTTGTATGTAGCATTAACTTGTGCTTTTCGATCTTCTCTTGCTTTTTCGTATTGAACCTAAAACATTAAACAAGTCTTTCAATTCAAGCTAAAAATACACAAAGGAATCACAGCAATGACCTGCTACTTAACTTGCAACTAATGCTGAAATCTACTGTCTTGTGTTTACAGCTACATAAATCATAAATGCCCTAATGTTTAAAAATACCTAAAGTTTCAGAGGCTAGCAGAAGAACAAAATATTATTATGAGATGTAAAGTCAAATCTGAGGATATATCAAGGAAAAAACTAACATTAAGAATAGTAGAGATAGATTTTAAGATTTTTATGTGACATTAACTGGTTTCCTTGTTCCAAACTGAAATTTCAATTTGTTAAATTAATACAAAAAGGTTAAAACACCCATTTAAAATAAAGTATCTAGGGTGGGTAAATATTTGTAGGAACTGAGTACAGCTTTGCTTCAATGTAAATTATTCAGTTAATATCTCCTGCTTCCTACCTCTATTACTTTAAAATTTTTAAATATTACAAACATAGAAAAAAGTCTCACTTTCTTCCAGAAATAATTTAGTAAAAGAACTGAGTCTGAACAAAACCTAAATAAATAAATAAATAAATAAATAAAATTAATTATTAATATAAACTAAATTTAATAATCTGAAAGAGCCAGAAACTTATAACCTTTTTTGCTTTGTAACTTTGCAAGCTTGGAGCTCCACTAGGGCGGCAAAACCTTGAGAAACTTTGACTTCCAAAAGAACGAGAGCCTTGAGAAGAGGAAAGGCTCGCCATTCGCTGAGCAGGCTGAGATCTGGGCACGTCTTCTCCAGTGGATGAACCTTTCTTAGAATTTTTTGGTACCCCCGCCATTCTAAAATCTGAAATTTGAAAAAAATATTATGTTTATAACAACCCAGACGTTTCAAGTCTACCTTTTCCAGGAGATAGGAGCATCACAAGACTGGCTTTCCAGAAATATAAATTTAGTAGTCTCATCAAGTCCTCTTCCAGTTCTTAAAATGCCAGACATTTATATACATTTTTATGATAGGCTACAAATGTCAAGATGAAGATTGAGACTTTTTTTTAAAACAATTTTTCATACACGTGTTTTGTGTTTTGTGGAGTGAATGCCTTTCTATATAACAAATATGTTTTAAAATAAAATAATTTCAGTGCATATCTGATTACTGAGAAATAGGAATGGTTTCAAATACAAATGACTTCTTTAAATTTTAGGTTTTAAAATATATACTCAAATTCAGCAACAGACCCTACAAAAAGTCTTGCATACACAGGAAGTTTTATTCTGCTCAGTGTACCAGTACAATAAGGATCAATAGAACTATCAAGAATTCCTGAGTAGTTCATATGAGGCCTAAGGGCAGCCTACCACTGCTGTAAATGTGTTATATCGTCTCTTAGACCTATTACCTGATTTGGGAAATAAAAAAATCAAAGGTGAGGCTGACATGAAAAGCAACACCTGGTAGTACATTACAAGCTCCTAATTTTTTGTCCATGTAATAGGTGACAAATTGGTTGATGTTCTGTGGCCTTAGGCATGCAATCACCTGCTATAGAAAGTGCTCATCTCTCTCTTGAAGTAAAAATACCACCAAAAAAACCAAAAAACAAACTTAGGAAAGCCACCAAAAACAAACAAACAAAAAAACCACAAATAAACAAGACTCCCATCAAAACAGGGAAATGTAAATTAATTATATTTATTTCTTTTTCTTCATGTTTCTATGACTGGCTTGGTCATCTATAAGATTAGCAGTGATCCTTTCCTTCTTGATTATTCCTCTCAGGTGGAATAGGTTATATTTTGGATGTTAATTTTCTTGCCTTTTAACTGGTTCACTTTTAGCTGATACTTTCCCCTAAAGGACAAGATGAGAGAGGTGAGGTTCTCACAGCTTTCTTTAAAAAACCCACAAAGACCACATTGTACCTGGCATGGGCCCTGGCTGTCCAAAATCTGTACTCAAGGTACCTGGCAGCTCGGGTGAGATTCTCACACTTTTTAAGAGCCTGTATGAACTCCATCTGCCCACCTGTCCCAGCTGGAACAACAGACATGGTTTTATGTCAGAAACTCCTTTCCTTCCCTCCAGGATGCCCCAAACCTTCTCTACAGGACCTGTTTACACAAGGAAAGTAGGTCTGGCTTCCAGCATGCATCATTTTAGGAAGGTAAAAGAGGATGAGGTGGGAGAAGGAAGGAGAAGTGGAGGATTTCCAAGCACTGAGCATCGGGAATACTTTCGGCTCTCTTCTGGAAAGCCGAGCTGCCTCCGGCTGCCCTTCAGCTTTGGCGCAGACACGCCGGCCACGATCTCACCGACCTGGCCGGAGCGGTGTCTCCTCAGAGGGCGGGCGGCGGGGCGCGGACCCCCGGCAGCGCAGCCTCCTCCCGGCTCGGCGGAGGGCCCGGGGCAGCGGCCGGTACCGGGAGCCCGTAACGGCCCGGGGCGGGCTNGCGCTGCCGGCGCTGTGCCCGAGCGCACGGCCCGCCGAAATTCGGTCCCCAGACCCCGAACCGTCAGTCCACAGGAAAGAACTCCTGTACCCGGGAGCCGCTTGCCCAGGGGACTGCTGTGGTTAAATGTGGCTGGGGAAGTTACCTGAGTAACGCAGACCGAGCGCTGCGCTGCGAAAGGGCTTCCCTCTCGATTAGAAAACGTGTGGGTTTTTAATTTTTCCCCCCACAGAGTATTCAACCCTCGTTTTCATTCTGCATTTTGAGAGAAATATTATCTCTCACTCTTAGGCCTGAAGTGATATTTTTGTACTAAAGGCCAGTGCATAACTCCGACGGGTGAAGAGACAACAGAGAGGGGACCTTATCAATGTGTGTAAATATCCAAAGGAGGGTGTGGTGTGTGTGCCAAAAGGATGTTTCCAGCCCCTTCTCTGTGGTGCCAAGCAATACGACAAGGGATAAAAGGCAGAAAGTGATGTACAGAAACTTCCACCTGAATATGAGGAAGTTCTTAATGGGAGGGTGACTGAGCCCTGGAGCAGATTACCCAGAGAGGTTGTGGAGTATCCCTCACTGGAGATATTCAAGAGCCATCTGGACACAATCCATGTGCTCTGGGACAACACTGCTTGAGCAGGGAGATTGGAACAGATGCACTGTGGTCCCTTCCAGTCTGTCTGTTTCTGTGATTCTATGACAAATACTACTTGAATCTTTTCCCAGTGCATGGAGGCAAAAGCAGAAGTCAATTTCTGTCACTACTAAACCGAGGCTGCCATGAGTATGATAAAAGGCAAGGCCAGGATCCCCAAACAGCCTGATGCTGCCAGGACTTGCAAAAGCAGCACCATCCCAGTGGAGCTGGGTTATCAGCTGTGTCTGCTCTGGCACTGGTGTGGTACCCTCGGCCTGCCAGTGGACACTGGAGGGATGGATGCATTGTCAGGTCATTGTAGGGGATCCTCACTTTGATGCCACGCTTCAGCTAAGTAGTGCCACAGTCAGGGAAGCTCCTTCCCTTTGGTCCTTTTGTTGTCCTGAACCTGGGCTCATTACCTGTACAGCATCAATTCACACACTAAGGCAAGGTATTTCTATTTTTTATTCTGGCTTGCTCCAAGTAGGGATCTGGGTGGTAACTCACAAAATGCTGGCTCCTCAATCATCAAAACTTTATTTATACATTTCAACAAACAAAGGCATCAGCATTCATTGGTTACAAACTACATAACTTTGCTATTAATTAGTACTAAATCATGTATTTGCTAGTTATATCTCTTGCTTCTAATGCTTCCACAGGTGCAAATCTTCCTTCCACTTGAGTCCGGGGTCTGTTTTGAGTAGGTGGTCAGTGAATCAGTGGTCATGATTGCCCATTGCTGGGATTATCTTTTTCCCACTTACTGCTCAGTTTTTCTGACTTCGTTCCTGGTGTTTCTTGTCCAGACAGACCATTCATCTCGGGATCGTCTTCTCTTTTCCTTAAAACAGAAGATTAGCCAAGCAATGGACATTCACAATGCAGATGCTTAATCATAACTGTCCAGATATGGCTGCTGACTAACAGCAAAACAAAAATTTAAAAGTTTGATTCAGGTCCTGAGGAGCTCGTTCTGAGTTATGGAACCAACCGGACGACCTCGATCTGACCCCACAGCTCGCAGAATCCTCGAGCATCCTTGCGAGGCGGCTGCCCGGCGGCGGGCGGGGCGGGGCGGGGCGGGGAGCAGCACCGCCTTCTCCTCCTCCTCCTCCTCCTCCTCCTCCTCCTCCNGGGCACGGAGCCGCCCTGGCGGCCTGTCCGTGGGACAGCCCGGCGGGATGCGGGGCCGTGGCGAGGGGCGGACGGTCCGGTCGGGTCCCTGTGAGCCCCTGAGCTCTGCGAGGCGCACTCGGCCGGGCCTGCGCCTGCCCTGGCTCCGAGCGAGCGCTCCGGGGCGCTTCGGCCAGTCCCTGCCAGGTTGGCAAAAAAATCCTCCAAAACCCCCCAAGCCTTATTACTTTTTATTAGGAGAACCTTGTAATTCTTTTTTGTTTGTTTTTTTTTTTTTTTTCCCGTTACCTCTATGAACTCTCCTCCCACTCACTTTTTATCCACTTGGTCGCTCACAAGCCTATTGGTATACAGTTACCCTGGGGCTCCGAGAAAATATCCGTACAGAATTGCAGGCCAGTTTCGCTGCCACGATATAATCAAGCTTGACAGAAGTTCAATACCTGTGCCATGAAATAATAAAAATAATGAGTTCAGGAGTCTAGGAGGCTCAGTACTGAATATTCGTGTGTCTGGTGTGCTTTTTCTGTGAAGCTGATCATGTATGCTACAGCCTCATAAAAAAATAATAACTATAAGGATACATTTTTTGGTGCCTTTGATAATACATATTGAGTGATACCACTCATGGGTTTATTTGTTTTAAACATTATGCTACAAAGACATATTTATTTAACACAAATCCGTACGTGTAGAATCAGGACCAAAGGTTTTATTTACACTTAATCTAGTTCTCCTTGTTACTTCTGAACCTGCTGGGTTTAGATTCATTACTAAGTGGCATCATTGTTAATACCCATCATTCAATTCTGGGTGATGTATGAAGAATAAACCTTTTTTCCCCACAGGATTTCATATTTCAGCAGACAATGTTAAGAGTAAAGGATCCTAAGAAGTCATTGGATTTTTATACGAGGATACTTGGAATGACGTGAGTAGAATTTGTATGCCACGATAAATTTGGGGTTTTCTCCTGTTCTTCTGAAAAGAATTATTTTTTTGGATGTAATTATACTAATTAGTCTAACTTCATAAACAATGCTGGCCTATCAGCTGATGCTCAGTTGGATGGTCTGGCAGTAGTGCCTGGGCTGCAAATGAACTAATATTGGCCTTGACTAGAAATTTCTTTTTTTTCTTAAATAGGTCATTAATTATAAGTGTACAACTTGCTTACTTCCTCCTCACTGAGCCTGCAGCTAACTGGTAACTTTTATGACTGTGCTTATAATGAGGACTCATTGTTAAAAATCTTGAAATGAAGTTTTCTGCTAGTTCTCAGAGGTGGCTTGTGACTAGCTCCAGTCACATGAGAATACGGCAGTAAAGGGTGAAGACAAGGTCCAAGCACTGTCCTTTGGAGAAGGCTTTTGGGAGGCAGATGCCCTGCAGTAGCCAAACAAGTTTATGCTGTTGCTTTCTGTGCATTCTTGGCATTTGAGTTGTTTCAAAACAAAATACTGTTTTTAAACTTCTTGAAATGAGTCCAGACTAAAGTAAAATAAATTACTTCCACTGTAGTGAAAATATGTGAAAATAAAAATTAAACACCTTGTAAAAAAAGAAATTAGATTAATTTTGCATGCCTACTTGTTCCTCTTAAATGTCCTATATAAAAACATATGCCTCATGTATTTTTAATTGATTAAATTGTCAGATCTGAAAGGGATTTTATCATTATAGCTAGCTATTGAAACTGTAAATGTATTTCCTCAAAAGGTATGTATGCTTTGTCCTTAAACTTTGTCTGGTGCCAGTGAGCTTTCCAGAATGAGTAAGATTCAAAGTATATCTTTTGATTCCTTAGTGAAATTTTAAAGTGGTTAAAGGTTTTCCTGTGAAAACAAGTAACATAGTGACAACTTGAAGATGCAAGCCTTTGCTCTGACTTTCTATTCAGTTACTGGTAGTTTGTCTTTTAAATGTCTAATTCTTTTGAATTTTATAGGTTTTTAATGTGTTCTGGGGTGTTTTTATTTGATAGTTTAAAATGTAGCTATTATAAGGTGTGGATTACAGAAAAGCAAAAATTCATGGAAATAATTCTTCCATAGGGGAAGCATCTTGGTTTATTTGCAAGCTACCTGACTACCCTTTTAGGTAACTATTTCAAAATAATTGTTGCCATTTAGACTGCTTCAAAAATTTGACTTTCCTACCATGAAGTTCTCACTCTATTTCCTGGGGTACGAAGATAAAAACGATATCCCGAAAGATAAAGCTGAGAGAACACCTTGGACCTTCTCTAGAAAAGCTACACTTGAACTAACACAGTAAGTATTTAGATAAAGAGATGACTCTTCACTAGCAGTGATTAAAAAGTATTGGATAAGTGTAAATCCTGTTGGGTTGAATAAAATTTAATCATTACTGTGGATACATCTTCACTTCATAGAGCCTGACAAGATTGGAAACTTGGAAAGCTTAGTGTTTCAGAGCTCTTTTAAGCTGCTATGTGAACATAAATATGAAATAAGTACTTGCTATGTTTTACATGCATGCCATCTGGGTCACTAATTTTGGGAAACCCAATGTGGTTAGACCTTTCTTTGGATCCCCAAAGCAGCCTAATAGTGGGTAACTATTGCTTTTGGAATCTAATCTAAAGGGGTGTTAAGTCAAAACATATGCTTCCTGTAAACAGGGCAATTTGGTTAATGCTGCTAATCATTATAATTGTGCAGAAACAATCTCCCAAATGCTATCTGACTTAAATCCAGGACCTGCTACCCTCACTTGTTATTCCCCAGTGAAGAGTAGATAAACTGATTTGTGCAGCAAAACCTTCTCTCTGATCTGAATGAGACAAGATTGTCTCCATTCAAATGGAGACCCTAAATACTAATGAAGGAATGTGAACATGACTGGATTAGCACCAAGGCTATCCCTGGAACCCATGACTGGGGAAAATCTTTGTAGTTTAATGAATGCAGCCAACAGCTGAAATTCTCTGGTTTCTTAGGAGAAACAACTTACCCTCCTAAGGAAACTGAACATGGAGGATTTGTTAATTTTGAGGCTTTTCTTCAATATGTAATAATTACTTCTTACAGCAACTGGGGCACTGAAAATGACGACAGTCAGTCTTACCACAATGGCAATTCAGATCCCCGAGGATTTGGTAGGTCATTAGTCTTGTGTTTATAGTTTTTAAGCTTTGAAATAAAATATACTAACCCTTGGAAGGATGAGGAACATGTTTCTCATCCTTTATCACTCATCTTTCACCATCTGTGAAAGATGATGAAATGAAATGAACCAAAGTGTTGCAGAGTAATGAGCCATAGTTGCACTCTTTATCAAGAATCTAATCCTTTAGCAAGCAAACACATGCTAATTGTAACTACTGAATGAAGAACACCAGTTGTGCCTGTATATTAGATTATCGTGGTGTTTAAACTGATTTATGCTTGGATTTCCACTGTATAATCCACTAGTTACCCATTTTAGGGTAGAAGGACAATTCCATTTGTGTGTAGCACTGAGGATGTTATTTGTGTGGCTTGATTTGATACTCTGAGTGCTTGAAAGGTCACTGCTGTAAAATAAGTTTCACATTTGGTCCAGCCACTTGACATTTACAGCTCCTGAATTGGTATGTAAGCTCAGGCCTTGCATAGCACTAGTGTGAGTCTCTGCAAAAACAGCATGAATGATAAACTCCACGTGCTGTTAAACAGAGCAAATACAAGAAAATCCTGTTATGGAGCTGTGCTTCAAGGAAGAAAATACAGATAAAACAAATTGATTGAAAATCTTATTTTTTCCTACTCTAAATAAAGTTCTTGTCTAAACAACATAAGATACTTCAATTCTAACATTCTTATTTAAAAGGCATTATCAAAAGACAACTCTTTGAAGGACAATAATGGTATTGGCCAAAATTATCTTCTTTCTGGAATTTTTTCTTAATCATATCTTATGTGAACTACAGCATGAAATACTGAGCAAACTTTTTTCACAGAACACACAGCAGTGCTTATAATGTACTTCACTCTTTTTGCCTTCTTGCACAGGACACATTGGAATTGCTGTTCCTGATGTCTATAAAGCTTGTAAGAGGTTTGAAGAACTAGGAGTGAAATTTGTGAAGAAACCAGATGATGGTAATTCTTGATTAGAAATGCTAGAAACTTTTTTTTTTCCTTGGTTTTAATATATTCTGTCTTGGAGATCTTCCTGGAAAGCTGGGTAATGTGTTTCTAGGAGTTGACACTGCTTAGAAGTTTCTAGAACCAGTTACCCCTGCACCCCATTACAGAGTGGGCAAAACTGGCAGTAGGTCTGTCCCAGTAGCAATAATCCATCAGTCTGCAACACACCTTCTGTTTGCAGCCTGACCTTCAGTAAAATGCACATTCTCTGTTGATGTCAGAGTTTATGTGTCATGTCTACTGCTGCCTAGAGCTGTTATTTACTGTAACATGGATCAAATGCACATGGCACATCTACTTGGCTCTTGTGTCATAAAAATAAGTCAGAAAACTTAATAGTTCCCACCTATTAAAACTGAGTAATTCTTGACTTTTCTGTCTATTTTTATGTAAATCCACCTAACACCTACTATACAACCTACTAGTAATTATATTTTTAACTGTTCTGTCAGCTTTGGTAGAAATAGCCCCATTAGTCTGTATCATAATTGACTTGCATAATGTATAGCACAAATGTCTAGAGACATATAAGCAAAGAATGTCTATGTGAAAATACCCCTAAATGCAGGAGTAGGGAGAAGTCTTGCATTTTTCAACTGGATTCTCTTTCATGAAAAGACCTCATGAGATTTTTAGAACTACTGCATTCAAAAACAGACATGTAATACTAGTAATTGAAAAGAGATTTAAATGATTTTCATCTTATTCACTGTGTTCTCAGCTAAAGCAAAATAAGAAATATAGCTGAAAACTTAACTTGATTTCTTGAATTCAGAGTAGATCTTGGTATTTCTAGCATTTTAGAGTTTCTGAGCCTTTTTTAATTTGTCCATTTGTTAAACCCTGAGAGGCTTGACATGAGAGTTGCTGACTTAGAGCTGTGCCGTGGTAGGAATGAAAGTACAGAGAAGAACAGGCTTAGACTATAAATGGAGGGGATCACAGGAAAGAACTTCTGAAGCAAACAAGGGGTGGGGGCAGAACAAAAGCTCTTTGTTAAAATTCAGAAACAAAATTGATGCAGCAAATGCCAAGGAAGAGGAAGAAGTTTTGGGCTTCACATTTGCAGAACAGGCTGGGAGATCCAGTGTGGGATTTATTTTCCTACCTTATTGATCAAACATCTGTTCTCTCTGTTGATTTTGTCACTAGAATATATTCAGATCTAGGCTGGTTCTGTTACAGTAAATAACTTAATAGGGCAAGTGTGTGCTTAACTCTTTGAAGATAACATGTTAAGCTGTGCTGTCCTGATCTAGTGTTGAAAACAACTTTTGGGGACCCTGTTTTAATGAACAATATTTTTCCCAACAGTAAAATTTAAAAGAATCCTGTTCTGCATTTCCCTGTTTTATGAAGTGGTGCAAAAGTGTACTGTAAACCACGCCAGGGGTAAAAATGTTATGGTAAAATTTCAGTCTGGAGTCAGGAATGATGGGAGATGACCAGGGCAGAGGAACTCAGGATTTATACCAGCAAAGCCAGTTCAAGAAAATGTCAAAATATCCCTGGAGCACAAAAATATTTTTCTGACTTTTGAGGATGAACACTTAGAGGGGCATATGCAAAAAACTTCAGTCAACAAAACATGGAATTCCAAAGTGACTTTTAGCTACAGCTTTGTTGAGAGTAGGATTCACAGTTTTGCATACAAAGATCTAAGATCTAATTAGATCATTCTAATGATCTAATTTGAATGTCTTTAGAATTATCTAAATTTGAACTAATTCTCATGCAAAAGGATA
The DNA here is from genome assembly GCA_013398075.1 of Notiomystis cincta. Classification (NCBI taxonomy): domain Eukaryota; kingdom Metazoa; phylum Chordata; class Aves; order Passeriformes; family Notiomystidae; genus Notiomystis; species Notiomystis cincta. The sequence goes on from VZRX01002838.1 coordinate 103,266, forward strand.
AAAGGAAAAATATTTTTCAAAGTACTCATATTTGACATTAAAAACCAGTCATGTAGTCTTAATTTTTCTTTTCTTTTTTTTCTTAATAGGTAAAATGAAAGGACTTGCATTTGTTCAGGATCCTGATGGCTACTGGATTGAAATTTTGAATCCTAACCACATGGTGACTCTCACTTAGTTCTAGTGGAGTATATTGTATAAGAGATGCCCACTTCCAGTCTCCTAGAGAAAATCTGTAACAGTGTTTGTGAAATTCTCACTTAATAGAAAGGAATCAGTCATGTTCTGTCTCCTCCAAAACAATCACCTGGACCTCCCTTGGATTCCTTTTTTTTTTTGTCCTGTGATGCTACTGCAAATTGTTTCCAGTTAGGAATACTCAATCATTTTCTGGAAGAGCACTTACACAGATTCTCCTCTTGAACATTCATTGTGTTAATATTTCAATAAACTCTGTCAAATGATACTTGGTCAGAAACTTCCTGCAGCTGACACTGATTAGATTTAAACTAACAACAAATCCTGTGTTACTACTGATGAGTATCAACAAGAAGGAAAAAAGAACTTTAGAATATTTTTTAACGAAGTCAAATGATCCTGAAAACTTTGTCCTGTCTTGTATACTAGAAAATAAAACATCAGCCTAACTTTGACTGGAGTAGTAGCATGCTCATAAAAGTCATTATCTTAGTTACATAATTCCAGGCAAAACTCTTTTTAAGGAGCAGCCTAAAAAGTCTTAAACAGTCCTAAAAAAAGAAACGTAGAGGCATTTATATCCATTCAGCAGAAAGAATTCAGTCTTTCAGCTCAGCTCCTGACTGCGGATTGACAGAGTTCTCACAGTTGTTAACTCACAGTGACCCCTCTTCTCTCTTTCAACACTAGGGAGAACTTGCTCATAATTTTTGTTTCAATAAGCCTGGGGCTGTGTCTGACTTAAATGCTCTGTATATTCTGCCTTAGGAAATTAATGAAGAAGAGTATCTGAAACAAGTTTACTGCTACTAGACAGTTGATCTGCCCTCCCAAAACACGTTCTGGTACACCTGCCAGCAGCAGGAAAACGTGTAGCATTTACATGTTTTTACACAAATTATTTGATTCTATGCAGTTTCACATGTTATAAACAGTGTAAATGATGAGAAGTTTTGAAATCCTTTTTTTCTTCCAAGAAGGAAAGAAAACCCCTCTGCTTTGTCTGACTCTGGTTTGAGTAGCACTTAACTTGTACTTCTTCAGTTACGTGGCTATCAAATACTGTGTAGTGTAACCAAAGGCTAACAAGTGGTGTAATGGCACTGCAGTTCACTCCTCAATAAAGCACTGGTGAAAACTACAGCAAGTGTTAAAGCATTATGGGATGTTGCTTTGCTCCTTGTTGAGAATTCGAGATGACCGAAAGCCTCGCTCGCTGTTTTGCTTTGAGGATTCTTTCTTGAATCATTGTCCTCACCAGTGAAATTTCCAGTGGCCCTTTCCTGTGGACTCTTCACAGACTCCCTGGTCCACCTGTCTCCTGGACAGTGCCAGCCAGCCTGGAAAGGAGCTGGGCACTGACACTGGGTGTGGTTGCCCCCAGCTCCTCGTGCCGTGTGCTGGACCCCGGGGATGAGTCCCCATGGGAGCAGAAGAGCCACGCTGTGAAAAGCCACTGGACAGAGGAGTCCTGCACCTTTTATTTGAAAAAAGGGAGAGAGCCCACTGGAGCACACACCCACAGGGTTTTCTCTCTCGAGGTTTGGGAGGGCACAGCCTCCTTTCATCCTGAATCCCAGCTGCAAGTTACCCCTTCTTTCCCCACTGAGGCACCAGCAAGGTACAGCCTGCCCAAACCACCTACCCCACATTCCCCCCTCAAACACGCTGTCTTCCCCCAGAGTTCATTAACTCAGGCTTGTGCAGACCCCTTGGTCTGTTTCAGGAGCCAAACTGTCTGGGCTGTGTAATAACCTGCAGCTTGAAGTTGGTGGAGACATTAAGAACCATTCAAAAAACATTCACACCCCTACCCTCACCCAGGGAATGGTTTGGAAAGACATCAGCACTCATCTTTCCCATCAGGTACTCCAGTGGATAACTAATTAAACAGCAGCAGGCTGTGGAAATGCTTCTCTGCTCATAATCAACATTTACTCCAAGTATGCTGGTTAATTTTGTGGTGACCCTTGGTTCTTTATGTCAAAGTGTAGACATGATAGATTATGAGGCAATGAAGAGGAAACGTAAAAAAACCACTGGCACCTACGAAGTAGTTACAGCAGCATCATGAAGTGGGCCAGGTATGGGTTTGGTTTTTTTGGACAAAAAAAGGTTACTGCTGCTTATTATACTGAGATCTAATTTAAACCACTATTCGCAGGTATGAAATCCAAGAATAAACTACTAAAGGAAAACACTTCATGGTAAGTCTTTTAACCTGCAGCAGTATTAAAATATTTTAGATGTAGAAAAACCTGTGAAATTACTTCATGTTCCCGCTGATTGCAGACCACTATTTTTACTTCTCCCAAGGAAGCCTTAAACAAAGCTGGGAATCAAACAGCGTGCAGCGCTGTGCCTCTCGCAGGGGTTCAAGTCAATGCTCCCGCTCCCGCTCCCGCTCCCGCCGGGAGAGCTCTGCCGACGCAGGAAGCGGCGCACGCCCCGAAGGGCAGGCGGCACGCACGCTGCTGCCGAGGAAACTGGGGTTTGAAGGTGGTCGGGGCGGCGGGAAGGTTGAAGGGCAGTGTCCGTCCGTCCGTCCGTCTGTCTGTCTGTCCGTCCGTCTGTCCGTCCGTCTGTCTGTCTGTCCCGCCGCCGCGCCACGGCCGGAACAGGAAACGCGGCGGCCGCGGCGGGTCCCCCTCACGGCGGCGCGCGCTCGCTGCGTCACGCGCAGGCCGCTGCGGCCCG
>VZRX01002838.1:106195-149187 GCA_013398075.1 Notiomystis cincta
GCCCCGGCTGGCTTCTCACAGCCCCGTAGTGGCTGTCTAATTCGAATTTTATTTTTTAAAAAATATAAGTTCAGTGTTTTGACGCTCTCGCGGTACTCAGTGTTGTCCCTGGTGCTTTGGTGTCGTAGTAGTTTAACCACTCTGCAAGTTACGCACGACTGTGATTCACTGAAATTACTCCTAACTTAGAAGACGTATTATCAGACTTTAAAAAAAGCCAACTTGGTGTTAACTTCTTTGCAATCCGCTGGTGATCTCGCTTGCCGGGCAATGCTCTTTGCTCGTGTTTTTAAAGCGCAGCACACAGACCTTCTTAAAGCCCTGTGATGGAATCACTTAAGTTTTTATGTGTTTTAGGGTTTAATTTGAGCCTCCTCACAAAGCAGGTGTATTTGATGTGTCTTCTGTTACAAATCTGTAAGTCAGATGCTTGAACTGTTATGTTGGGATGTTTACTCATATTTAGCAAAAAAAGACCCCAAAAATTTTCATAAATGGCTTTTGAGCATATTTTGATAACACAGGCCAACATGGTAACATACATTACTTATAGGGAAGATATTTACACATTAAATTTTGTTCCTCAAAACCCAGGAGATTTTCTTTGTCAAATGCCTGGTTTTGATTTGCAGGATTAAGGTGTGATTACTTTCTAATTCATGAGACTACCTAAAAATATTTTTTCTACCTTCTCCTCCTTTGTTCTCTTTAACATAACCTATAAAGAAGATTAGAGTGACTCTTAAAAGAGAATTGATAGATCAAGGTATCACCGGCTTAGCAAAGTAAACACAGTTTATTTTTCCTCCTGGCAGGTTTGATGGGAAGGTTAACAATAAGGTTTATGCTTGTTGAGAGAGACTCATTATGTTGGTTATGTTTTTAAGCAAGTAAAGCCTCTATATTTCTGTATTTCCTCACCCAACAGTTTTGGTTTGGTTTCCTGTTTATAAAAAAGGCTTGTGAAAGACAAAGATCTGCAACTGCCTTAAGTTTTGTAAAAAAAAACAACCACCAAAATGCAAACAGAACCCCGAAACTTTAGCTAGGTAAGAACACTTGGAGATTTTTTTCTGTGTGGGGAGTAAAGCATGTGTGATACAGTTTGTATAGACCTGGTTTAATTAGGACACTTGTGTGGGAAAATGATGTTTTCAGGGATGTTAATGCTGTAGCAGGAATGTCAGGATGGAATTCTTTGGCTTATAAGGAATAAATGAGTGGCAACATGTTACTGCCTTCTGTGATGGTTAAAAATACAAATGGTCAAAATTAAATTATGATGACTCAAAATAGAAATACTATTCCTGTAGTCTAATGTTTTTAGAAGTTTTCTTGTAAATTTAATGCTTTTTTTAAGAATTTATTTCTGCCAAAAAGCTGAATTGAGAAATACTCATCTCTCTCACTTTCTTCATAGTCCTTGTGCTGGTGGTTTCTGATGGTGTGTATTTCATGCATTGTTCCAGGAAACGGTCCAGCTGTTGCTGTGCAGCTGGATGTTGCTGAGTAACGTTTCTATGAGGTTGCTGTTTGCTCTGTCTGTTCAGAATGGCCAAGAACCCTAATTTCCCAGAGGCTGGGAATCTGCCCACGGGCTACCTTCACTGTAGGTCTTCAGACAGCTTCACTGGTGAGTGCACTGATGAGCTTTCTCACATTTTAATGGTTTTGCTGTATGCCATTTTAACCAGGTTGATTTTCTATATGTGTTAATAAATACTCTGCACTAAGTATATTGTTCTTGGTACTTAGCTAAACTTGTTCCTGCTCTGCTGTGACAGGAAAGCGTCTGGGCAGAATGTAAAACCTTAGCACTGCAGCACTTCAGTGACGGGAGTGTGTTTGCAGATGGGCAGGGCACGACTTCCCATATGCTTTGAGTCAAAACAGCTTTTGGTACCAAGTTGCTGTTTAGGGCGCTGTGATTGGATGGGGTGGTTAAGTTACCATTAATGTCACCATCTGCTTTCCTTTTAATTCTTTCACAGCAGAAGGTTTGGAGATGAGACTTGAAAGTTCTGCGAATTGCACTGACTTGAGCTTTCATGTTCTGTGTTTATATTGTAGTAGGGGTTTATTGTATTGTTTCTATTTTTGGCTACTGAGTATCAAAACTTGTTTGTTTTTTCTGTTACAATGTTCACTCAGGTTCAACTTTGTTACTGTTACTATTTTTAGAAGTACAAAGGAGCTACTGTAGCTATGGTTCTGACAGAACAGAAGCATTTACACTCTCAGTGTTCAAGTATTTACTGAAAGCTTCTGTTTCCTGAGATTATTTTTTTATAAAAAGACACATCTATCCACTGAAAATAAAAATCATATGATTTGAACGAGTGCTATGTTAGTACAGTAGTGTTACTGTTAACACCTATCGTGTCCTGGGAGTCTGTGGTAGTAGAAATTGAAACTAAACTACTATTTTGCTAGAATTTATTTACAATATATTAATTAATTATGAAGCAATGAATTACAAAAAATTGCAGTACTACTCAAGTGCCATCCAATCAGCTAAGAACTAATTTTTAGACAAAAGAGCAGTGTAAAAGAATTACATTTAAGAAAATTCCCGTTGTATAATTCTGATAAAAGTATTATCTTGCTAGGTACAAACTAGAGGATGTAGGAAATACTTATTTTAGGGTATGAAATTATTGCTCAGTTTTTATAATCCAGACTTATTTAATGAAAAAATTAATTCTAGCAATAATTTGTTTACTTGCATTTGTTTCTAAAGTTTTGGTAGAGCTATCAGTCATGTAAGCATTCTTCACTCATTTTATATAAAATTTTTCTTCAAATTCTTTGTGACTAATTTCTTATATTCAATTTTCTACACCTGGTAGCAAAACAACACTTCCATGTTTCATTGAAGCAGCACTGCTTTTCAGAGGCTTCTTGAGTGTTGGCCTAAATGAGGGAGGGAAGAGACTGAATGCTGATTTTTTCATTGCAGCTGAGAGTTGTTTAGTAAGGATGTCATTGCTGTTTTGCTGTTGTTGCTGCCTTTTCTAGACCATGTTTTTGTATCTCATAACATGTTACAGATTACCTACTGAGTAGAAATACAGGAAACTGCAAGCTTGGATGGGGTGGCTGTTTCTTCAGGCACAGCTCACATTATGTGCTCTTGCCTGCTGCCTTATGTAATAAACAGCAGGCTGCATTCCTCACGTGCTCGCTGTGGAAGAGGCCACTGAACTGTGGGTCTGTCAGTGCAGCTGGAGAAGTGCTCTGTAGGCCCTAGGACTTAACAAATGCCTTTTCAGATCGTTGCAGTTCTCTTGGTGCCTTCAAAATCAGGAGAAGACTGTTTCATTTGTTTATTTCTGTGTCATGACCAAAGCTGCAGCAGCTGACTCCTGAAGCAGTTAATTAGCTCTGAATACCTCCTGGAAATAGGTTATGGTGCTGGCAACAGGCTTGTAAATGGCATGTGTTTTGCTGGGAAGAGTAAGCACCTGTATTCTCTGAAAGGGTGATGTTCTTTGATGACAGAAGATGCCAGAGGGAGCTTCAGGAAGGGTTTTGCATGAGTTCTTAGCAGCATCCATCTTTCTTTTAATCATAAATAGCACTTTTGAATAACAACTAGAAAAGGACACATTTAGCTATACAGGGAAGTTGTGAGCTCATAGCAACATGGCACAATTAAAGAGGTTATTATGTTTTACTTCCTCAAACAAGAAATGTACAGATTGCTTAAAGGGTTGCCTGAATTTGTACCATTAATTAATCCAGCCTAGGAAGATATGAAGTCATGTATTCTTTGGTTCTATATTTTGAAGGCAGGACTGTCTCACTGGTCTGCTTTATATGAAAAATTCACAATACAGACAAAACTTGTGTTGGAAATCTGTGCTAATAAACAACAGGTGAATTAGAGTTTCTTCAATATACTGGTGTTACCCATAAAGCACAGGAAAGGCATGAACATGGTTTTATAAATGTGACAGTGCCCAACACTTTGGGTCATTCCAGGATTTGGAAGGTCTCCTCAGCTCATCATTTGAGTCCTGTATTTCCTGTGCTCAGCAGGTTTGTGTTTGAAACTGATGGTTTAAAGTAGTACATGGAATGGGCAATTTGGAGGGCATTAAACATCAGAAGAAGTTTGCTGCTTACATACAAGGTGATTTCTAAGTTTCTGCTTTCATTGCTTGCTGTTGTTCAGCGTCCTGATGTTCATAAGGACTGGCATCCTTGGGTTACTAACAAGTGTTCCCACTCCAGACTTTGCCCTCTTATATAAACTGATTCTTGTTTAGACAGAGGTTTATGTACTCTTGAGAGGGAAGTGTGCTTTTGATTTTATTTGTTTATTTAACCTTAAATAGAAATAATTTCCTTTGAGCAGTTTTCATCCTATTGGTACATGACAGCATCCACAGCTGCTGAAAGCAAAGTGGATGTGCAGCTGGTGGCATTCCCTTGTCTGCACTACTTTTATGATCTCTCAGTTTTATTCAGACAGTACCTGTTCTTATTTTTTAGAGACAAGAGTGGATTCAGGAAACAAAGAAGTAAAATGTAGTAAAAAGTCAATATAAAAACAGATTTTAAAATTAAAATATTTGTACATGGATGAAGTATCATAAATCGGCTTCCCTAATCAATAAAAGTTTTAACTAGCAGAAGAGAGATAATAGAGAGTTCCTTGATGATGTGTAATTCACATGTAGCTGGTTTGCCTGACTATTGCAAATGAGGATCAACAACAGCAATTATGGGCGTGGTATGGAAGTCTTCAAGGAGTACAGAGACCTGAGATTGCAGCTGAGTAACAAATACATCATTTCGTTTCCTCCCTTGTTGTAATAAAAAGTCTTCTGTTTTGAGGACATTTCAATTTTACCATTGTCTACAAACCATTATGTTGTGGGAAGTGGTATTGCTGGTACAAACTGATGCTGCTGGGCTGATGTAAGTTAATTTGCTTGTTAGAAAGTAAATGTTAATGGATGTGTATGTAGCATAAATTTAAATTGTCTTAACTAATTGTAAATTAACCAGTTCAAGTGTAAGAAATAGTCTGTTATTATGAAAACCCATGAAAATTAATTTCCTTTCATGTCAGGATAGAAGAATGACTGTACAGTATTCTGTGTTCCCATGGTTAGGCTGCCTCCAGGATCTTGGCCAGTGTTGCTGTAGTGGCCACACAGGCACAACAGCTTCTGGATCAAGTAGCAGAGACAGCCAGTGGAAACCTGGGGGTTTGTTCCCATTTGTGCTGTGAGCTGTTATTGATTTAGTATGCTGTGTTTTTCTTAATTTTTTTTCTGTTTCTATCACTTTCTTTTTTTAGTTTCATTTGAAGTTCTTTGGGACTGTGTTTCTACAGTATCTTGATTTTTGGGTAAAGCATTTCCATGTGTTAAAGTGCAAATAATAATTAACCCCAAGTGCATCTGTTCAGGGGTTTTTTTGCATATTTTCTCATAGTATTTTTACAGTAGAAACTACATTTCTGTCAGGAATATTTGACTTGAAAGATTTATGTGTTATGTGTGTGCAAGGTATAGCCTCATCATTTTCTTGGTTCTTGTGGTACATCACCTTTCTTCAGCACTAGGTATCTGCCCATTTAGAAATGTTGCTAGTAAATAGAGCATGGAAGATGTCTCTGAAAATATGGATGGTTATTATCTGAAACAGACAACCTCTTATTAAAGAAAAGTAAACTGAAGTTTAACAGTAGAAATTGATATGAGACCTAAATTTGCCTGTGGGTGCTCTTGCCCTTGAAACTGCAGAAAAACCTCCCTTGCCAAATTAAACTAAACCAAAAAGAAAGCTAAAACCTTATGAATGAAGAAGAAACAAAGGAATTCCATATAGATAAATGCATTAGTCATATCTTCTATTGTACATTAGTGGACAATCTCCTAATTTTGTGGATGAGTTTTCTTAAAGGTATGAGGAAACAAGAAGGCATCAAGAAAACAGTGGAAAGAGTAAGAAAATTGAACTGTATTGTATTGACTTGAATTGTAAAGCTTTTCTCTCTGACAGAGAAGCTCTCTTATTTGTCTGTTATTTATTAAAAGTTAACCTGAGTGTTTATTTTCTCCCAGTTCTGAAAAGTTGATTAGAATCCTGCAAAAACACTCTTTTCACTGGTTCTAATATAGGCTGGAGAGTTAAGACTAAGCTTAATTGGTCACATTGCTTATTTCTTTTTTGTGTGTGTGTGCATTTTAATTCAGAAAAAATTACTTTCTAATGGTAACATTATTTAAAATAGTTTAATTTTTTAATTTTAATTCTTAATTTTCCTTTGTTAAAATTTTAAGACTGGACAACAAGGTGACAGAATTCTCTCTGAAATACTTAGCTAGAATTGTTGGTGCCAGCTGTGTTGAGTTCTATGAACTTTCACAGAAAACCTGTTGGTTTAATTTTTCTTGTAATATATGATTACTTACATTAGTCACTTCTTTGCTATTGCAGTTTCGCTCTTGCCATTTGAAATATTTTTGCCCTGTCTAATAATAGTGCTTGTTTTCTTTGTCCTTCAGGCTACCAGTATCACCATCCCTCCAAGATGAGTAACAGCCATCCCCTTCGTCCTTACACCGCCGTGGGGGAGATCGACCACGTTCACATCCTGTCCGAGCATATTGGCGCTCTGATGAACGGGGAGGAGTACAGTGACGTTACCTTCATTGTGGAAAAGAAGCGCTTTCCGGCCCACAGAGTCATCCTGGCTGCTAGGTGCCATTATTTCAGGTGAAGCAAGGCTTTTTGTCAGCCTCACAGGAAACCTTTATGCAGATGAGATAAACATTGTTTCTCTATGAACTTTTCAGGGTATAATCATCTGTCCGTTGAGTGTGACCTTTTCTGGGTGAATGTTTCCCGCCACATCAAATCATTGTGTTCAAATAGAAAAAGATAAATACCATGTCACAGTGTTATTCTTTTGACCTTCAGTAAATTGGATTTGGAAGGTAGTTTCACAAATTCAAGAGAGAGACAGTTTGAGAACAGGAAAGTACTACTGCAAAATTGTTTTGATTTCTCCGAGTGTAAATGGTGTGTTTCTATGGAATATCCTCAATTATCAAGTTTCATTTTGATGAAATGGAATCGAGAAGAGGTTTGGCCGACACAGACTAGAATATATATTTTAAAACTAGGAATAATACTAATCCATTTTTTTAAGAGCTGGGCATTTTTCAATAGAAATGTATTTAATAGAACCTCCTGGTAATCTATTCCAGTGGATTTTATCAGATGGATAAGCTAACTAAACTAAACTAAACTCTTTCTTATAGAGCATTATTGTACGGAGGAATGAGAGAATCTCAGCCTGAAGCAGAAATTCCTCTTCAGGACACCACTGCAGAAGCATTTACCATGCTGTTGAAATACATTTACACTGGTCGTGCTACACTGCGAGATGAGAAAGAGGAGGTTCTTCTTGACTTCCTAAGCCTAGCACATAAATACGGATTCCCAGAACTGGAGGATTCCACATCTGAGTATCTTTGCACAATACTTAATATTCAGAATGTCTGTATGACCTTTGATGTTGCCAGTCTTTATTCTCTTCCCAAATTAACTTTAATGTGTTGCATGTTCATGGACAGAAATGCCCAAGAGGTGCTCTCCAGTGAAGGCTTCCTGTCACTTTCTAAGGTATATCTTTTGTTGGCACTTTTTTTCCTCAGGACTGTTAATTTTAATACGCATACAATTTTGTGATTAAATACTAGTGGGGGCACCAATTAAAAAAGTTGTGTTAGCTCACAGTTATCATTTTATACTAATGAAAATGTGACAGTTGGAAATGTTCAAGACAAGCTGAACTGAAAATTTTGACAATCTGTTCTGAATTTTTTAGGTATTGACCAGTTATTATAGCTAAATATAGTAAATCTGATGGAGTCTTCTGAAAGATGGCAGCAGGCAATCTAATTTTAATTCATCTTATTTCATCTGTTCCAAATATAATATAATTTGGCTGCTGAATGCTGCACAGGGGAAGTCAAATATAGACTGGAATATGACAGGACATGCTTTGTTCTATTAATTTCATAATACAGGCTTCATCAGTGATGGGTGATTTTCTGCTGTATAAACTAAAGCATTCTGGAGATTACAGTGCAGTCAGTGGGTTTTGTATATGAATAAGAGCACTGAAGTTTTTACCTGGTGATTCTTAGTTGGTCCCAAAAGACAGAATTTGTGAGGAGACAGAAATCCCAAGTTGTTAGAAATGGTTAAAAAAAAGTGGTTCCAAGCAACACTGGTTTTTGTCCTTAGCATTCTTATAGCAACCAAAGTTAAAAGGAATGTTTTGAACTATACTGCCAAGTCCCCAAATATCTTGTAATATTCCAAAGTAAATTTGAACTACTGAATGGTATTATATTGATTTGATTAGTTCTCTACCTTTCAGTTTCTTCTAGTGGTTTTGTAATATTGCCTATTATTTGGGGCATGGATTCTGTAATTCTTGCATAACTAGAATAAGCTACAATTTCAGGGAGTCAATCCTTTAGGGATTATTTTTAATAGCTACAAGTTTAAATAGCCATTATTTTTTGCCTTATTTGAGTTTCCCTTGATTAAAAAACTAAAATTCAATTTAATTTCTGTTTATTTAGGAGGTATATTTTTGTTCTTATTTCTCTTTTCCAGGCTGCTCTTCTAAGTATTGTCCTGAGAGACTCATTTGCAGCTCCTGAAAAGGACATTTTCCAAGCTTTGATGAACTGGTGTAAACACAACCCCAAGGAAAACCATGCTGAAATCATGCAAGCAGTGCGTTTGCCACTAATGAGTCTGACAGAGCTCCTGAATGTTGTGAGGCCTTCGGGATTGTTGTCACCTGATGCCATCCTAGATGCCATTAAGATTCGTTCTGAGAGTCGGGACATGGACCTCAACTACAGGGGCATGTTAAGTAAGCATCAGGTTTTTTGTTTGTTTCCTTCTCATGTAGCAGCTGTGGTTGTCTGGAGGATATGATTAATTTGTGCTTTGAGTTTTCATCTATTACTGTGTGTTATAAAAGGTTTGAAATATGAAACATCTTGTTATGTAACTGCTCATGCAATTTTTATTTCTTTATATTAGTCATTTATTTTCTTGCTTCCTGTCTCAGATATTGTTCAAACATCAATTTCCTAAAGGAAATGGTAATTTAATAGAAAAAGTTTTACAAAAACATTGAAAATAAAAATTAATTAGCTGTGAGATAGGATATTTAAATGGTTTTATGTTGATGGTGACTTGTTTTCTACTTCATAAACATTTTCATAATTTCTTCACTACTTATGACTTTTATTCTTTACATACTTGACTAAATAGTTTAAAGAAGTCTCTGAAGTTGTTTTAATGGAAGCCTAAAAAATGTAAGAAGTCTTGTGTTTGACCTTTTTTCTGTGTTCTCTGTTGATTCAACAAGAGTATCCAACACTCAGGTTTTAAAAAGATATTGTTAGCCATCTATTGTGTGATTTATAGGGAGAATTTGGCCCACAGTGAAGAATAAAGTTAAATGTTCTTTAAGAGCCTGCAGTGTATTCTCAGTCATGCCTGATGAGCCCTGAAAATGACTGCTGTCTTAGAATTGCATATTCCCTTTGTTCTTCCTTATAGTTATTAATATTAAACATATGAGTTTAATATTAGGATATTGTAAAAGTCTTGTCACGTAAGAGATTCTGTTGACACTGCAGATAGATAAATTTGAATAAGTCAAATGGTCTTTTCTGGCTTCTTTTCCTGGGTATTTATCTCCACAATAATATGCTCCTAATCACAGCTTTTTGGAGAGTGGAGCTTCTTTGTTATTTTATTACTCATTCAGGATCTTGGAACTTTTTCTATTTGTGGAAATGCTGACAACCACTTACCACTTCAAATTCTGTTCTTTAGATGTCAAATTCCTAACACCCTGTTAAAATTCATGCTTCTGTTGCCAACCTGCCTGAAAAGTTTGGGGTAGCTTTTCATAATTTTGCTTTCAGATCATATTATCTAGGATCTCTCCACAAATAAGGCTGTTAAAAATGTCTTTTGAAGAGGGTAGTTTACAGGTTATTGTTCTGTAGCTGAAGTTAGGGATCGTTATCCCCAGTTAGCTTGGAGGAAGATGTTCCTAGGACACAGGCTGTGAAATGGTGGCATAAAAATCTTAATTTACCATGTGGATTCAAAGCCCAAGTAGCCAGAAATTTCCCACTTCACTTGAGTTCATTTAGCTTTGCAGGGTGCTGGAAGCTTGCATAGCTGTCAGAGGAGCCTGTATGGCTATACTGCTGTATACAGCACTCTGCAAACTCAGGATGCATCTTGAACACTTGATACACATCTTGTGCATTTAAGCTTCTTCTGTTTAAGGGAAAAAAGACTCAATGAAACCCAAACCAAAAGCAAACAACATTTGACAGGTGCAACAGAATTCTGTGAAATCATGAAGGGGACTGAGAATATAGCTGCTACATAATATCACAACCACATAATTATCAGTAAATCATCCCGACTTTATTACCGTAAAGCATGTGGGAGATACCAAATAAAATTGAAGAAGCTCAATTTTCTTAATGCCTCTTTTTTCTCTTCTTTTCTTTTTCTCTTTTTTTTTTCTTTTCCTAGAGCATGTGTTTTTGACCAAGGAAGGATACTAGCAATAAATCTTTTGTCTGACCTAATCGAGCTGACATTCAGTACATCTAATTTGCACTATGAGAGTGTCGAATTTAAGCAATTATTTCCTTTTCTTCTTAGTACCAGGGGAGAACATTGCAACAATGAAGTATGGAGCACAAGTTGTAAAAGGGGAGCTGAAGTCTGCTCTGTTGGATGGAGATACTCAGAACTATGACCTGGATCACGGCTTCTCTCGACACCCGATCAATGACGACTGCCGGTCCGGAATTGAAATTAAACTGGGCCAGCCCTCGATAATCAACCACATACGAATTCTCCTGTGGGACAGGGACAGTCGGTAGGTGCCAGGAGACAGGCAAAGGGAAAGTCATGCATTCTGTACTGGTGATGATACAGCAGTGCAAAAACTATACATTCAATATTTTATGGAAACAGCATGGTAGTGTTGGAAATGACAATTGCAAGGTTTATTTGAAAACAATTTTTAAATGTAATGTTAGTTACTTACACACCAGATCATGCTTAGAAATGTTAAACTACCTTAAAATATTTAAATATTTTTAATATATTTGCATTTCAAACATTAAAAGATGATTTTATAATTTTTTCAATATATCAAAACTGTTAAGAAATTACACACTTCGACAATAAGATTGGACTTGATTTTGGAGGTCTTTTCCAGCCTAAATGATTCTGTGATTCTGTAATTCAGAGATAATAAAATTTATTTAGAATGTGAATTACCAAGTTACTACAGTAGTTATTAGAAACCACTTCATGGTTAGACTGAATAAATATGAATTATCATAGATGCCCTAGCCAGTTGATACTGAGCTACTTTAGATTATTATGGAATGTATGAAAATTCAAATTACGCACATTTGAACAATTGAGAGGCTGCTGAAGTAGAAAAATTGCAAGGTTCTTCTTATCTGACAAATTTAATATATTAATTTTGTAACTTGCCATGACAATGATCTTACAATTTAGTAGACAGCTCAGCAGGCATTCATAAGCTATTAAAAATGATAAAACAAGCTACTTATACATTTATTATATGCCTTATTACCTTTCTGATAAAGAATTAATTTATTTCCAGACTAATAGTTTAGAGTTGCAGAACAGTTGCATTTTGCTTTTTTAGCTAAGCCATGATATTTTAGAACAGAATAAAAGTTTTATTTAGGGTGGGGGTTTTTTGTCAAATTAATTTTTAAATGCGAATTAGTTACTAATAGTTCAAAACCAATTTCTTTAATTTTTAGCTATTTAACTGTTTCAAGTAACTGTTATTTCAGTTCAACTGGAATTTATTTCACCTCTTTAATTTGTAAATATAAAAAAATTGAACTTTTATGGTATAAGAAACTACTTCATTTAATATTGTACTGATTGTGCCAGAAGATCAACCAAATTTATGAACCAATTATCAACCAACTTTATAAAATCTGAAACAGTATTAGATATATATTAATAATTAGTTCTCTAGCAGTTTTTAGAGAATGCCTGTAACTGGTAAAATGCCTCTCATCTGCAAAGCATAAATTGGCATCTGCTGAAACTCAGGGAAAAAATATTCTCCCTGGGACATCTTCTTACAAAGTTATCTGTTGTTTGGTGTCCTGTGTGCTTCATCTGAAATTTGTAGAACAATTATTGTTGCCAGTAAAATATCAAACAAGGTGGATCTCTACTCTAGAGATTTTTGTCTTCATACAATACTGAGGGCTCAGTGGTTTAGGATCTAGTTTCTGCATCATCCTGATTTTTAATTTTTTTTTTATATGTCATCCTGATTTCTGTGGGAAGTTTGCTATTGAGTTTTCTTTTGCTTCCTAGCAGGTATAGTACTGGAATTAGCACTGTCTGTCCTGTGCAAGGTGATCCATGGGGTCCCTTCTAATTCAGAATATTCTGTAATTCTCTGTTCTATGAATTGTCAGACTTTTTTTCCCTCCAGTAACTCAATTGTCTAAGATAAGGAGGAATTTGGAGTACTTTGTCCATTTTTGGGCTCCTCAGTGTAAGATACTGACCTTCTGGAGTGAGTCCAGCAGGACACCAAGATGATAAATGCTTGAGCACATGAGAACCTGCCATTTTAAGATGAGCAGGCTTAGAAGGGAGAATTTCTTGCTCTCCTCACCTATTCAGTGGAAGAATATAGAGAATACAGGGACAGAGTTCTCTTGCAGCTCTGTGCCTGAGAGTGCAAATAGCAGTGGACACAAACAAGATAAATTCATATTAAATATTAGGAAAACAATTCACAGTGGGGTGGTTGAACTTGGGAAAAGTTTGGCCAGAGAATTGTGCAGAAATTTGCCAGCCAAGATCTTAAGGAACTTGCTCTGAGATTGTCCTGGCTTTTTGTAGAAATCTTTCCCTTTCTACAGTCTTTGTCTAACATTTGCTGGACACTTAACTGCATCTTGAATAATGTCCTCTAAAGAGGTGTTTTAGCACCTGTAAAGATATGTACAGATTTGTACAGCATGATTGCTTCTTGTTGAACAGACTCTGTTAGTGGCTTTTTTATTTTTCATGAGAAAATTTTGGAGTGTGTAAGGCAGGTAGTGACAGGCTCAAGGATGTATCATAAAGAACTGAAAGGGTCAGAAGTGAAGAAGGGCATCAGTGAAAATGGTCATAAAGTAAATCTGCTTTTTTCAAGTGAGCAGTTTGAATTTTTGATCTAGTAACTGTTTTTCATTTTTTCTTTATTGATTTGGCAATAGAAATATCACTGGTGGTTAATTTTATTCCACAAGGAAGGAATACAAATGATAATTTTTATGACAGAGTCAAAACTCTCCATTTCATTTTTTGAGGCATGTTAGTCTCATCTAATGACTGTAGATTGTGAGTGTGTGGATGTTTTAAATAATTCTGAAAATAAATCTTAACATAACTGTGAGAGTTTAATTTCAAAGCTAGTTTGAAAAAAGGGACCTGGGTAAAAACAGTCTTCAAGACAACTGAAAATCCAGAAGACAGTGTAAGATTTAAGAGCTAAAATTTGTAGGCTTGTATTCTAACCAGTGTTTTCTGCCAATCCATAGGTCTTATTCGTACTACATTGAGGTGTCCATGGATGAGCTGGACTGGATTCGGGTTATCGATCACTCTAAATACCTCTGTCGGTCCTGGCAGAACCTGTATTTTCCTGCCCGTGTCTGCAGGTTAGTTCATCACTGTAACACACAGTGGCTAACAGTAAAGCATGTAGGCACCAGAATATGCTGGGTTTGCTGCTTCATTGTGTATTTCTGAAAATGTATTATATCTCAACTTCCATCAGCTGTGTTAAAAAAGTAGTTTATCATAGTGGATGCTTTTCTGATATTAATGTAGTTGATAAAAATGCAAGCATCAAGTTTGAAAACTCTATTTTTTGGGGTTTTCCATATCTACATATTTCATTCTCCTTTTTTTTTTCCTTTTTTTTTTCTTGAGTCATATCCACTTTTTTTGCAACTGATGCAAGGTTTTTTTCACACAGTAGTAAACCTCATTCCTTGACTGTCTTAATGTTTATAATGCATTTATATACTTACTTTAGAACTTGAAAATGTATTTTTATGTATTATATATTTTCTACTGATGCACGGTTTTAAATAGCTGTGAAAGACAGAAAGGGGAAAGTTAAGACTGAGGAGCTTTGAGGAATGCCTTGTGTAAGGAGGTGATTGTTCCACTCTGTTCTGCAGTGGTGTGGCCACACCTTTAGTCCTGTGTCTATGGGAAAAGGATCTGGTGGGTCACTTGTGTGTCTCTTCTGCTCAGATAAATCTTTCTTATCCTTCCTGTCCGTTAGTAAGTTCATACTGAATGTAACTAACTTGAAATTTATTTTTCCTGACACAAACAAATACATTCTCACCTTTCCAGTGTAAGTTTTATGATTCTGATTTTATTGTTTTCAATTTCTGAAATGGTTATTGCTGTCCCTTAGTTTGTGTGTGCATCTGATAACTTTTTGCTTAAAAAAGTGTCTGTGATAAATCATCTAGCAATGATAAAATGCCTCATGAGATTCTGTTTTGGTGAAGGCTCCTCACAACCTTTCCTGGAAGTGCAGAGAAGGAAGAGTAGAGGGGAGAATGTTATTCCCAAATTTTAGATGGTACTTCACTCAGATTTTGGCACAAAAGGATTTCTTATACATCTTATCTCTCCAGTGGTCTCTTAATCCTCTGTAAGGGACTTGCTCTCTGTTGGATGGAGGAGCACATTATTAGGAGGGAGTTTATTTCATGTGCTGCTCTGGTATGCACAGGTTTATAATTTCTGCATCCACAAGCACACCTGGAAATCTCCCCCTTGTGGTTTTATTTTGGCATATATTTGGCATATACCGTTGTCCAGGTAACTAAAGAACAGATTTCCTTATCACACAGTCATGCCTCTAACTTTTCCTGTTGTGCTCCATGAATTACAGGAATCCTGTTCTTTTCTATAAATCTCTGCTCCTTGCATCCACAAAGTGGTGGGGAATTTCTTGGAGGTGCAGCTTATTTGAAGAGCAAGTGGAGGAGCTAAAGAGAAAGTCATGTTTAAGTTTATGAGCACTGATTGTTAAGGAGCATAATATACCTTAAGGCATAATATGAATGTTCAGTTGAGTCACCATAGTAATTAAGGATAGTTTAGATAAGGTTGTTCTGTAATCTTTATTTACATCTGTGAATTGAAACTTACATTATAGTATTTTCCAGTCAAAAGTGGCTATAATTTACTGTTCTTCTATGTATTTCCTCCCTGTCAATAGAAAGAAAAGACTACTTAAAATGTAATTAGGGATTGTAAAATTTTTGAGGAGTTCCATTTTAAGAACTTTTTATTTAATTATACCTATATAAATAGGTATAACTTGAAGATTGATTCTCTTTTCATCAGGAATTTTTATCAAATTCCCTCCAGGAGAGAGGCTTTGAGCAGAGGAGGCTATGTACACATAGATATAAGTCTTGGAGACTTATTTATCTCTCTTTTAATCAATATTCTGTTCAGGAGGAAGTAAGCAAGGCCTACTAAGCTTTTCTTTTGTCTCCAATTTCAGTATTGTGTGATAATATATTTAAAGTAGTTCTGTTTACTTAAATGAGTTAAATTACTTGTTTCTAGTATACGAACATACACGAAACAGAAATCCTAATACACATAGCAGTTTCTTGTCCCCTAAAAAAGAGATGTTCTCCAGTCTTATGAGCACAGATTTAAAATAAGCTAATATGAGATTGTCAGAATGCATTCTTTTAGTATTTGATATTGTGTTTCCCAGGCATGTTGTACATGCTTATCAAGGGGCAGATATGTTTTAAGCAGTTTATATGCTCTGTTTTGCAGTCTTTAATGTTACAAGTCCCAGTGCCAGAATTTTCCTGTTAATGCACAACTCTACAGAGGAATGGAAGCATCATGTTATGTTCTGTCTTCTTTCCATTAGTTTTGTCATTTTTCTCTTTTTGTCTTACTAATGGACATAATATTTTTGGAAGCAACCACTTAGGGAGCCATTCTGCAATTTTTTTCAAGTTTTGCTTGCATTTTTAGCAGACAGTCACGGACTAAATGCCCTACCAGGAAAGGCTTGAGATAGGTGGTGGTTTTGGTTTTTTTATTTTAAAAAAGTTTATTTTAGCTGAAAGTGCTTTATGACATCATGGTATAAGATGACATTTTGAGGAGCAACAGAGAATTGAAGAGTAGAATTATTGACTGGGCTTCTTTTTACTTATATGCCTTTTTCCCAAGTGAGGGAGCAGAACATGCCAGATCCTGTACAGGTTGATAAAGGACAGCCAGTTGTCTGATGAGAGCAATTGTTCAAACATAGATTATAAACAGGATATGAGCCATGTAACATTAGGCAAGGTTAGTTGCCTTTCCGAGTGACCTTTCCCATAAATTTTAGTTGTAAAAGGTGAGAGCTGTCAACATCTGAGCTGATATGTTCATTTAAGTTTTAAGAAGCTGCTCAAACATTTCCATGGGTATAAAAATTGATGGAGTGTGTCTTTTATTTGCATGTATACAGGTTGTAGGTTTTGTTTGTCTTTTTGAAAGCCTGTGACTTTCCTCTTAAGCAAATGTATCTTATGTTCAATTCTACAATCCATGCCTCTTTCACATGAGCTCGATGAAAAAATGCAACCTTCTGACTGTTAGTTGTTAAATAAAATAAATAATTTATACCACAGTGAATTAAGACCATTTCAGCCTCCTTAGATGAAATTTGTCATGTGTGTCGTAGTCTCTATTGTGATTTGATTTTTTTGATACGTGAAGCATTGTGGAATATTCACAATAGCCTTGGAGTTAGGGGCATTATAGTGTTTCCATGAAAGATAATTTCTACTTGGCAAAGCATGTCTCAAGCCATCCAAACTGATTAGGCAAAGTCAAGTAATGAGATAAGTTGTTGACATTCTTGGCCTCTTCCTGTTACTTATATGCTCCAGTCTGTCTTAATAGGTTCAGAGTACCTTTTGCCAGCCATGACCTCTGTTAGATTAATAGATGGAAAAAAATGGAAGGGCAATAACCAAAGACTGAAATTCTAGAATGAAAAGAAGATGAGAACACTGTGCTTTCTCACACACAAATCAGATGATTTGTTATTTCTAGGATGTAATTCCTGATTTAGATGTACAAGCTAATTTGTACAAAGAAGATTACTTGTTCAATGTCAAAGCTGAGTATAACAAGGAAGAGAGGTTGCTGTATTTAGAGGGGGTTTAGTAAAAGAAAACGTTGAGTACAATATGTGGGGATTTTATTGACATAATTGTTTTAGACTTTTTATTTTTGCTTTAAATGCTTTTAGAATACCTTATTATACTATCTTTGAAAATGGAACAGTCATACTATGCAGAAAAAGCAAATAAGAGAGTGAAATTACACAGCAGTTTTTTCCCTCTTTTTATTTCTGTAGAGCAATTTTTTTAGAATTTCTTTTGGTTCTGTTTTCTTTGTTTTACACATTTATACCAACTTTCATGTAGAGCTGAAAACTCTTTAGAGGGAAGACAGGACACAGAAAATGTTCATGTAGTCAGCTTCCTGTGGAAGTTAGGAACAATTGTCAGGTTCATAGTTATTCCATCTTCCTCTTGTAGCAGTGAATGTTAAAACCACTAAAGGTCTTTGAGCAGGTAATGCTGTTTTCTGTTTTATCCTTCCCACTTTTTTCATCCTTTCATTTTTGTTTTGCGACTTTATCTTTTTACTTTGTCCTGAACCACATTGTTTGAAGAACTGCATTAAAAGAATTACAAGAAAATGAAAAATTTTGAGGTTTCGTAATAAGGCAAATGTAGCCACAAGGTGTCACTACAGTAAAAGTTTAAAAGACCTAATTTCTTTCTGTTTACACTCCTTTAATGAAAGTGTTATTCCTACTGTGTGCTTTTCTCGTGTATTCAACTTCCCAGATTTAAAAAATCATTATGGTTTGCTGTTTATGCTGTAGAGGGAGAAAGTACAGAATTACTACATAAAATCAGAAGGAAACCTTCAATTCATTTTCCATCTTTAGTCTGACACTGGGTGATTCTATGTTTCGATTGAGGAAGTGTTTCTCTGACCAGACCAATTTATAATCTGAAATTAATTCTATTTTGTCAGTAATACCAACATTCAAAACATATATTGAAAGGGTAAAGAGATCAGTTTTTATCCATATTTGCTATTATTGTCTTAGGTCTTTTTGTGATTATAATAATGTGGTTTATCAAAAGGAAATATTAATTATTACTGCATATATAAGGGCTCTGTGTTTCCCTTAAAGCACTTGGCTGCTATGGGAAGTGTGGCATTAGAATTATTTTTACTTTAGAAGGTGTATTCGTATATTAAATGTATTTATTGGTGCAGAGAAAATTACTTGCCTTTCCTTTTAATAAGCATTGATGATACTGGGTGGATTTTTTTGTTTAGTGCTTCAACAGTTTTTGCTACTAATGATTACACCATTTTTAATCCTCTGCCTGAGTGAAGACAAATTAAATTGTAGACCGTGTCTCCTGAACATTGAAAAATTGCACAAAGAGTAAATGTTTCAGTACTAAGGCAGTTCTAAAGTCAGAAATGCTAGTAGTTGTGCACAATTATTTTGCATGTAGTGATATGTGAGGAGATGTGGTTTTCAAGTGTAGGCTAGACAAAACATTTTTCTTTAATTCTGGTCTTAATCAGGCAGCCTGATAACTATGAATTCTGCTGGTGGTGGTGCAGTAATTTTATTTTTCTTTCCATCTGGGAGAATCATTGAAATTAGCTCCCAATTAAGCAGCAATGTCTCACTTTCAGCCTTAGCAGTAGGTCTCTGACAACCTTCTCTGTTCTGGATAACTATTTTGCAGTTTTTCTGAGCTTGGTGGAATCTTAGTGGATAATAACTTGCCAAAAGACATTCCAGATACGGTTTGATTTAGGAAGATGTTGAAACAAGTGAAGATTTCCTCAACTCTTGAAGAAAATGCAATTGAAACTGAGGGGAAAGCAGTGTCTGATGATCAAATTTAGCAGTGGGAGTGTTTTTATGTGTGGTTTTCCCTTTCCCAGCAGAGAATAGTGGTGTTCAGAAAAAGCATGCAGGCATCCAAAAGAAGCTTTTGAACATTGTTTTAACTTAAAATGAAGCCCTGTTGCATCACTGACCTAACTAGAAAGCATAGATTAAGAGCTGCTGGCAAGAGCATAGTAAGGCTTGTCAGTTTGAAATTTTTTTCATCAGTAAGTCCTTATAAACCCTTATAAAAGGGTTCTTGCAAATGGAATGATTGAACTTAGGTGATTGAAACCAGCTTTACCTTAGTTACTGCATCTGAGAACTACAAATAATTGCACAGGCAACATGTTGATTACTTACTTTATTTTATTTATTTTTCTTTGGGAAACATTGACTGTTGTGTAAATATTTTCTTGCTAACTGTGCAGGTATGCTGATGTTGGTGAGTTTAGGAAGAAAACCCACCCTTGCTGCACAATTCAAATTAGCTTTTCTTTATATCTGGATAATTGAAATTTTAAAATCTTTTCCTGAATCTAATACTGTAAGCAGTACAGTAATAATTTTTACTTATTTCTGGACATTATGTTATTTTGATTTGTGTTACAGAAGCATAGTAATAAATAAAGGCAATTTTGAAATGTTACTCTAGACCTTTGAGGCTTTCCGCTTGTTTTCAAAAATCAATTTTTGTTGCAGGCACGCAGTTTTCTTTTTTGTTTTGGGGGTGGGGAGTAGAGCTCATTCTTGAGTCCTTTCTTGTAGGATGTGATCATATTAAGGAGTCTTTATTGGCATGTTTCCAATACCTTGCCTTTTAACTGTGAAATATGAGGAAATGGTTTCCTGTAGTCTCCATGTTAGTGGATAGCTGCTGCTTACTTTTCTGTTTATCAGTGTTTAAACATCCTGTTTTCTCTTCCAGTAGGTTTTCATTCTGGTGTTTTTTTCTGTTCCTAAGAAAAGGTGATAGTCTGAGATTTTTCAAACAATGTAGATCATCTACACAGGATCAAGAAAGCTATTGCCTCATCTGGGTTGCAGTGTTTATTGATTTAAAAGATCTTTTTCTTCATTTCAGGCTATGTATACTTTTGATCTTAACCTTACACTTCTAAATTCAGCTCCAAATGTGCTCCTAGTGATACAAAAGCTTATTTCTCTACAGGAATAATCAATAATATTTTTCATTAAGAACTTTATCAAAGCAGCTTTTTTCTTCTCAAATTCCTTCTCCTGTCTGTCATAGCAATTTCAATTATCCTAACCTAAAGAGCCCAACTCAGCTTTGAGGAAAAGTAAAAAAGCTAATGTGCATTTAAGCTGTCGATGACAACCTGCCAGACAACTTATCATCTGAAAATGAGTATTTGTCTGAAAAAGTGTGTGTAGAGGGTCAATATACCTTGTATAGAAATATCTGAGACATGTGAAGAGGCTGCCAATCCAGTTTGTGCAACGTGAATTATCAAAGTATAATATATTATTTTCTTTTTGCTTTATGATTTGGAAGAAATAATTAACTTTTTAAGAGACCTAGATTACATATTTCTCATGTTTGACATAATAATAAGTAGGTTTTTTGTAGTATGGTTAGAATTTCTTTAGGCTGAATTTTGAAGTATTCACTGTGAGTTTCTTAAGCTCTAAATTGTCTCTGGGTCTGTTTTCAGCATTTCACCTCATAAATGAGATCTGATGCAGGTGAAAATTATCAGTAATTATTCAGCTTGACAGTGATACACAAAGATACACCTAAATGCTGAATTATCAAATTGTTGATAATAATTCTACAGCAAGCTGTATTTTAAAGTTAATGTTGCATAAGATGAATGTGTGTTTAAAAGGCATCTTCAGCACCTCTTTTCTTTAAACCCTCTTCTGTGTTTTCTGTTGCACTCCAAGAGCTAGAATTAACTGTGAAAACTTGCCATGTATATTTACGAAGGTTTTTCCAAAAAGAAATCATGTTTTGGCAAATTTGTAAGAATTCTGGGGTTTTTTTAGTTTGTTGATCAATGATGGCCATCTGTTGAAGTTGTTTGATGCCATTGTATGAAGCATTTCTCTCTATCCCCATTTCTTAGCAGATAATGGGCACAGTTTGCCAATGTGTGTCCAAAACACTGTGCCACACTTAAAACTGCACATTATGAATATTCAAATAGTTTACATGAAACCAAGTAATGCACTTCTGTGGATTCACTTTTCAGTGTCTAAGTTTATAAAGCCATCTGTCAACCAACATTAGGCCAATCTTAGTTGTGGAATAATTTGGATGATGTTAGAAATTTTGCAGTAAAGCAAACTTGTCTGTGATTAAACTTGATTCTTTGTTCACAAACCTCAGGTTATCTTCTGTGTAGTGGAAAGGTTAAGTGGGAAAGCCTTGAAGTAAACTACTCTTCAGTGTCTCTTTTCTCCTCAAAAGAAGTTTGTGCAACTTGTCTTGAAGTTAAGATTTTTGGGCTTGGCCTGTATTTGCTCTTTCTCATCTCAGTTTCAGCTGGGAGGATGGGGCTGATGGGTCCACTTGATGCAGCTTTTACATAGTTTTTAAAAGGAGTATTCACTCTTTAATATGAACAGGTGAAAATGGAAAATCAGACTGAACAAATTACATGCTATAGAGAATTAAATTTGTAGAAAATAAGACAGGAACATGTATATAAAAGTCTGTTCAACTGACAGGAGTGAGTGAATAAATGAAAGAAAGCAATGGAAGAGAGATATATTACTCAGAGAAAATACAATGTTTGGGGAAAAATCTTTGCAAGTAAAAAAATTTTTAAGAATTTTTTTTTATGGTAGGGTTAATGATAGGAAAACCACATGGGATTTATGATTTTTAGGCTGCTACTGGAAGCAGTTATTATTTTTAATATCTCCTAAAAGAATAAATATTTTTATGAAACACCAGATTCTGCATTTGAGTTTTGATTTTTACCACAAAGCAACTTTTACAGCTTTATACTTTCAAGCTTGTTTTTCATTTGTAAGATTGGGACTAATTTTTCTGTACTTCACCACAGATGTAATAAAGATCTTGGAAATTTTAGATACTGCAAGTAACATCTTTAGTGATCAATAAAGTAGTGGTTTCATTACTTTTCTTCAAACCATTGTCTTTCTCATTTGTATTGGGGAATCACAGCTGTGATGGAAGGTGTATTAAATATTGATTTCTAAATCTGTATTCTGTTCAATTTAATTAGCCTGTCTCTGTTAATGGCAAATTGCAAAGTTGGCTAATCAAGCTGCATTTTCATTAACAGTGTAAGTGCCCTGTGGAGTCAGGTCAGTGGGCAGCTGGCCCTGTGTCCTGTCTCTGACCTCGAGAGCAGGAGGTGCTGGTCAGGGAGAGGCTGTGAGCACAGACATCCCTCCTCTGTGTTCCATCCTCATACTCCTGATCCTACTAAAACATCTTCATACACAGCTTGGCCACTCATTTATCTAAGGGCCTTCTCTGACTGTGGTGCTATCAACTGCTTTCACTTTCTACTGGCAGCACTTCCCAAAAGCTCATCAACCAGTGCATAAGAAAAATAGTTTTATCCACTTAGACAATTCTTTTGCTACTTTGTTTCCTCCAATTCCAGTATTGTGGGATCTGGTGAATGAAAACCCTGCATTCACTTTTTCAGCTCTTACTAAGCTTTTGTGAATGTCAAGCATAGACCTTTCAAGCATTACTCTTTGGTTCCATCTATGGATTCATTACCTATGTTTTTAGGTGATGTTGGCTGTCCCATTTGTGACTCAAGTCTGTACTCCTTCAGGTGTGGAGACCAGAACTGTACATGAGCATTTGAGATTTGGGTGCAGCAAGCTGTAGCAGAGTGACAGAACAGCACTGTTTTGGTCTCAGCACCCGTCCCAATGATGTGCCATATTTCAGTGGTCCTGCCTGCCATTTGACTGCCCAAAAACCTTACTTTCATCTGCAAACTTGGAGACTGCACTAACAAGAACTTATGCTTATTATCTCCCAGGCTACTTAGAAACAAGATTATAGATTTCATTACTTCTGTTCTTGATATTGACAGTACCTTGCAAATGAAAACTTTTTTGGCTTTCACACAGTTATGTAAGTGACTGTGTGACTCATGTGAGACTTACAGTTTGGTTCAACTTTTAAAAGTCTGATTTGGTAGTATTCCTTTGAATTTGATGCATGGTTTGTAAAGATTAATTCCCTTATATACTTTAGAAGCTAAGAACAAATGGAGGGAGATGGGTTTTTCTGCTTGGTTGGTTAGTTGATTTGGTTTCTCTTTTGGGGTTGGTTTGTTTATTTTCTCCAAAATTTTTGCTCTAAGCCTATCCAGGCAATTTTCTTATGTTATACAATATCTATTTTTGGGGAGAGGATGAAAATGCATGATTTTTTAATTTTTGGTTTTTTTAAGTTCATGACAAGAACTGCAGTCTTAAAAATTAGTGAAACACTGAAATTAAAATAATTTTTTTCTTTCACATCCTTCTATGAAGACTTGAAGGGGGAACATTTCAATTGTTTTGCAGTTTATGTTAAAGTTACTTGCTTCTTCAGATGTGTAGGATTTGCAGTGGAGTATTTTATACTAATTTTCTGTGTGATCTAAGGTTACATATTTATTTGCACATTAACTGATCAGGCATCCCTGTTATTTTCATACCATCCAAATTTGGATAATAGAGTTTAAAAATAAGTTCAGTTAAGAAAGCAATAGCTGTAAAGAATAATGTGTTACTGTTTCTGTAGCAAGCTTTTTAGAGTAGAAATTATGGGTTTAAATGTCACATACTTGGACATTTGAAAAATTTAAGGGTAAATTGTGAGTACGTAGTATTGAGGTGTACAATCAATCTTAACTGTGCCTTCGGGTGTTTTCATGTAGCAGTTGTGCTCTCTCAGTGCATATTAATAAGTTTTTTATCTGTAAGATTTTCTTCTAATATCTATTGAACTTGCCTTTTCAGAATTGTTATTTTTATTGTAGTATTGGTAGCAGGACAATTTGAATTAATTTTTTTTCAGTTTTGCTAGTGATGTTAATATTTTATTTGGAGGGCAAGGGTTATTTTTGCTTTGTTTTTTTACAAAAGAATTCATGATTTTGGCTTAATAGCTAAGAAAATTAATTCTGTGGGAAACACTATGTATATATGCATGGACACTCTTCCCATTCAGATATTATTTCATTCTTTTTTTTTTTTAAGAGAAGGATTTAATGTATATTTAGATGAAAACTGATTTTAAAACTTCAATAGATCAAAATAGGGTGAAGGGCTAGAAGACATTATTGCTGATGATTCCAGCTTGTAGTAAATTATAAAGCATATGTAACAGCTGTAAAGAGAGATGATTTCCTGTGTCATATTTCATCTTGCCTTCATGGGTAAGTGTGTAAATGAAAGGGAAACAAATTGTTTCAATATGGCAAATCTATATTATTTCTTTGGAGTGAAAATGAATGAAATTGAAATAGGTCACTCTTGGGTGAAACTTGAGACTATAAATGTATTTTATCCTGTTGGTGTGGATTGACATAATGCAGATTAGTAGTAAGAGAATGTTCCTTGTATCATCAACAGTTGTCAGACATGCTCGTGAGTAGTGAATTATAGTGAAGTAAAAGGGGCTCACTGTACTCACAGGTAATTTACACAGAAGAGTATGCAATCCATCTTTTTAACAGAAGCTGCTGTTCACTGCTAGAAGATTTATTTTTTCAGACTTCCTAATCCTTTTTTATTCTTTTTATTATGGAAACTTAGTGGATACCTATGCCTTGTCTGCATCATCTATGTATCACCTGATTTCTGGGTACATAACTCAAGGTTCTTTACCATCCTCTCACACTTGGGCATGTGTTGGCATCGTGACATCTGGCACCTAAGTGGTTTTCCCCATAGGTGTCTGGAAGTAAATGTAATGTTTGAGCAGCATATTTAGAATACTTTGTTTAGAATACCACTGACTGAGAGTCCCTTGGTGTTTTCTAGGCAATGAGACATCCTTGAAAGGTTCACAGTGCCACATGCAAGTTAAGCTTGTAGGGTTTCTCATGATGATATACAAACAAGCTAGCAGGAAAAGTATCTGCAGTCACCCAAGCTGCTGATGGATATGGCAACATAGCTAGAAAATTCTAGTTTCTTCTAGAAACTTGAGCTTTCTCAATTCTAACTTGATGTCTGTTTCTGTGTTCTGTTTGTCATTGGAAACAAGAAGACCGATGCAAGATACTTGAATTTTGGGGTTTGTGGGTTTTTTTATGACAAGTCTGCCACATGTTCACATTTTAACAAAATGTTTGGGCTTCTTTAATTAAGGAACAGTTTCTAAGTTGGAATTCTAAAAATATGCATTTTAGACACAATACTAGTTTGTGCCTAAAATTAAAAAGGCATTTAGCAACTGGGGAATTGACTGAACTCTTCTCTAAGGTTGTTTAGTGCATATGTCTTTCAAAAGTTATTGCTGAAGAATTCTCCAAATCATAGGCTAAGGAAAATTGCTTAAAGCAATGCATGGAATGTAAACTGTCAGCCCAGGTTGGCCCATTTCCTGTATTAACTTTGGCAAATACTGGACCTCAGTTAAAAATGTGATATGTGTTCTGGGATGATTCTGTGATATGTTTTTTATGGAAAGTTTGTCATGTAATAGGAAGTAGAATCATAAATCATTTAGGCTGAAAAAGACCTCTTAGATGGAGTCCAATCATTAACCCAGCACTGCCAAGTCCACCACCAAACCATGTCTGTAAGTGCCACATCTACACATGTCTTTTAGGTAAGTTCAGGGATGATAACTCAACCACTTTGCTGGACAGCTTGTTTAAAGTACTATTCTAGAACTGTTCTTGAGCAACCTCTTGAGTTTTTGGAGGACTTAATTTATAATTTTTTTTAAAAAATAACTGATTTCTAAATATATCTTCTTTGACCAGCTACTCTGTTTGAACTTACTTGACACTTTTTCTCATTTTGTATTATGAATGACCAGTGTTAGAGCTGTTCAGAAACAAACTACCAAATTTATTTAGTTGCTACACTTGAAAAAAAAAGTGCAGGAGGGAAAGATATACCTAGGCACTGAAGAACATCTATTATCCCATTTTATTTTAAGGTAAGCTCAGTGGTACATTATTTAAAATTGCCATTTTGGTGAAATTCATAATCTAATCTTTATTATGTAGCTTTATGGCTTACATTGTATGCAACTGCTGTGATGCAATTTTAAAAGTTGAATATATTTGTTCTCTAATCCATTACCTAAAATGGCAATGTTTCAGTATGAAAATGCTGTAGTCGTTATATCAATTTCTTAAGTGCATGTGGGAGGAATGGCTATTGATCTAACAGATTTAATAGTTCATATTCAAAATCTATGGAATAGAAGTAATATTTTGCATCTGAGTAACTGCTGAGTGTAATCCTTCAGGCAGAATTCTGAAAGCAGCTGTAAAACTGGAAAATTACCTTCTTTTCTTTTTTCAGGCATAACTGCACTTGAATATCTTTGTTCATTTTAGCTTCTAGTGAATTATGTCTGCATAAGGAGCTAAAATATGTATTATTTCACTCAGGTAAGAATTTGGTTTAGCTATTAAAATTAGAAACTGTATGCAGTTACCATGGAAATTACTTGAAGTAGTTGTAGTACTTTAAAGAAAACAGAGGTCACCAGTGGAGTCACAAACAATGAATGGAGAGAGCTTTTGTGTGAGGTGCATAAGATCACACTGATAGAAAGGGACTGAGCTTTTTTGTGATCTCTGCAGGTTTTTTCCTGTTTCTAGTGGCCTTTTTATAGGAGCGAAGAGTTGTTTCTGGGGTCCTCTGAACATCTTCTGATTTGTTTCCTTCCATTGTTTGCTCCTTCTCCTTCTGACTTCTGGTTTTCAGAATCCTTCATTGCTATTTCAGACACTGGCTAGAAGAAAAGTCTTGACAGTACAATGGAGCTTTCCTACCCACCTAGTCTTTTAAGGAGAATTTTTATGATTACCTAGTAGTTAATCTTGATTCATGGGTCAAGAAAGTCATGTACTAATATGTCAGTTCCTAGTTATCTATAGGCTCTAGCACACTTAATACAGTAGTTTCATGAAAGTTGGCTAAAACACTCTTACACTGAGTGAGCAAAAGTTCCACTAAGATGGAATAGACTAATGTGTCATCTTAATGATGCACAGCTTGCAGTGGAAGAGATATATATACAAATTAGCATCACTTAAGGGGAAGTATTACATTTTTTTTGTAGTTTGTTTTCTCATGCAAAATGTTTTAAGTGTTCATACATGGTGCTTTAGAGTGAACTTATTCCATAATAATTATAGGCAAATATTTTCAAAGTTCAACTTCAGAGTTATTACATCTGGAAGGTACAATGGGTATAATATAAAGCAGTAAATACCAATATGAAGAACAAAAATGGGGAATTCTTATCTAGGTATTCTGAAATATGCTTGTGCTTTTCACGAGGTTTGGAGGTACAGGGGGAATGTGGTCTTAAAAATAAAATTGAAAATTTTATTCTTTGTAGAATTACGGCCACACTTTAGTGTTGGAAGAATTGTCATTCATAATTACTGTAACATTAGAGCTTTAATAAAGAATACTTTATTCCAGGATAACTGGAGTAATTTTTGTGGCCTGTTTTCTAGAATACCATTTCTGACATTTTCCAGAAGATCAAATGGAACAAGTGTTTGTTCTCTGGCATGCTAGAAGATGCATTTCTTTTTGACTCTGCTTTCCTCTTTATACCACGCTCTGTTGGGCAAGTTAAATGCAGCAGTTCACTTGCACATTAACAACATCTGGATGCTCACATTCCTCCTCTATCACCTTGGAGATCCTTATGGTTAAGAAACCTGTTAATTCCTTATTTAATCCTTTAAATTCTTCTCCAGGCAAGGACTAAATTAGCAGTTCATTCGCTAAAAGGTGTTCATTGTGGTTCAAAAAACCAGGTGTTAAGACAGCTGCTTTCTTGGCCTAGTGACTAACACACAGTTGCCACATGCTGTACTGTCACTGCTTCATCATCCTTCAGAAGGCCTTGTTGGAATGGTTCCTGGGCTGCCTCTGCCCTGAGCTCAAGGTTAGCACTGAGGTGGGCTTTTTTGAGCCAATTCTCACTTTCCTCTTGAAGGGGAAAACATCTGGAGCTCTGCTTAACCTTATGCTTATGCTTAAACTGGATAGGCTGGGACTCCAGAGTGGGAAACTCTGCAAGCCTCTTATGGAAACAAAAACAATTAGCTAAATTAGATGTAGACAGGAGATCCAGGAATCAGGCTTGAAACTTCCTTTGCTTTATTCCCTCACTTTACTGTGGTAGGAGATAGAAAAGGTCATCAGATTTTTTGCATCATTAGATATCTTCCACTGGCTGTGGATGCTTGAGAGCAGGATGGTATGTAGTTTGTGAGTGAAGAATAGTTCTTGTTCATATGCACAGTAATTAAGTAGGAAAGCACCCTCTTGGATTAAACATGAATATGCTCTTCACCCATAGCACAGTACCCCAGTGACTCTTTTAGGCCAGTCATCAGTAAAGTGGAAAAGTACTGATCTAATCAGTCCCTCGAGCAGGCTGAGCCTTTGTTTTGCTGAGCAGCTCTTTTCCTTCTCTCTGCTGTTCTGGTAGGGTTTATATCAGTCTTTTCTCTTCCGTGTTTTTGATGGTCTTAATTCTCTGCTGAGGTAGTGCCAGATAGTAACAGTTTAAAGCTATCTCATATTTGTGCCTTTCCTTTGTTTTTAGTTTATCCTACATGGCTTAATTCCTTAAACGTGCTCTTACCTGTAGACAGATGTGGTAAAGACAACTGGAGTTCATCATTAATTTCACTCTGTAAAACTGAAACCTGAGTCATACTGCAGGATGAAAGGAGGGAAGAATAAGGAGTAAAAATTTTGTACTTAATGTGGGAAAGGCCTTAATTCCTCACTGAAATCAGCTGGTTTTATTCTGGCAGCATTTTCTTGTCCTGAACTGGGAAGATACTTTAAAAAATTTGGACAGCTAGATGAATGCTGTGGTCATCCATGATACAACAGCTTGTAGATAACTGTGTTAATTTAAGGTAAAACGGATCAAATGGTTTCAACAGAATTAGGAGGAATGTTTTGTTGATTTGAAAATGATGGCATATTTGTGCTAGATGAGATTTGGAACTGTTTCAGTAAATTAAATGGCATATATGTGGTACGTAGTCAAGATTATTTGTAAAGTTCTTTCATGTCTCTTTGGATAATATAAGTGGATTAATATATAAATGCAGGATGATAAAGTACCTGCCAATGTCACATATTTATTCTCAGAAATTTCTGTCAGAAAATCAGCCTGATAATCACTGTATTTAAAGGGAAACAAATGCTGCACTATTTTCATTCTTGATCCAAATTTTGTGGCTCTTAAAATAAAAAAAAACACCTTATTTCATCCTTTTGAAAGGCAGCTGGCATTCTCCAGACTTTCTTTAAATGTACACTATAAGCCTGATAGAGGGATTACATGAATGCTAAGAACTGTGTAGCTCGTGAGTCTCAGAAGAGGCTGGGCTGAAGACGAGAATAGGAGGATAAGCTTTTGAAGTAAAGAAAACCTTTTAAACTGAGGGTATGAGGCAAAGGGCAAAGTAAACTACATGCAGAAGGTAGGATTAGGAGCAAGTGTCATGTGCAAAATACAGAAGAATGGCCATGCAAGACAAGCCAGCAGAATGCTCAGGAAAGCTGAACAAACTTAAGGAATTTATCATTTGGCCTAGAAAGTATGTTTGTTTCTAGTAACTATTGTTTTAAACCTTTGAAAGTGCTTCAAGTAGTCTATAGCTGTATCTAAAACTTAATGGACTAAATAGTCCCAATGCCTATTCTTTAGTCCTTTAATGATCTTTTACACTTTGTCCATGTCCGTCCTATAAAACTCCATTCAGCTTTCAGAGTATATTGACTGTCCTCGTTGCCCTTGGGTGGAATAGTTTCTGGCCCAAGTGGACCCTCACTGAAGCAGTGCTTGAGAAGGGGGTGCCAGTTGGGCTAGGCTGGAATTATGCCAGGGACAGGCCTACTGCATTAGCAATGTGGGCAGTATATCTGCTTCTATTTTCAGAATGGTTAGGGTAGCCAGAATAATCTTGAGACTGAATTCTGGGAGAGTTTTGCCTGTGCTTTTGTGCAGAATGACTGCTGTGCAGAATAGGGAGAAAGCTTGGAGGTACCAGACCTAAAATGGGGGCTATCAGGTCTAGTGAGGACATAGTTTTGGTTTGCTTGAACAGACTTACAGAGTGTGAGAGCTCTTTGTGTGAGGTTCAATTTGTTAAATGATCAATTTGGAGAACTTTAGTTGTCATTTTTCTGACACATCAAAAGCATCTCAGTGTGAGCTGTTCTAGGACACAATAGATATTATGTGTGAGCCATTCAGAAATTTTTGTTTTCTGTTATGATATGAGTGAAATAATAAAGTATGTCACTGATGATTTCTTTAGGTTTTGTAGAGTGCACTGGTTTTTTTTTTTTGGTGTAGGTAATCTAAAAAATTCCTTTAGCTGTATCATCCTTTTGAAAATGAGGAAAATAAAACTAAAAATACTGGCTAATCTGATTTTCTTTACAGAACAAACTAAAATTGCAGAGTTTTATTTTTAGTGCTTGAAGGATTTGGATGCTGTATATTAGATTTGATGAACATTAGTTACTGGATTTTTAATAGGATGTAAGATGCATAAGCGAGTGAAGAAAAACATGTATTCAGCAATTGCCAAATCCAAGATCACTTTGTTTCTGTGGCATGCAGGGAATAAGCACAATATCAGTTACTCTTATATAGAATGGTTTATCCTCTGGCTCAAGTTGAGATTTATTATTTTTAAATCTTTTATGTTTTGATCTTTTATGGCATTTTGTTAATACCGAGTTGTCTGCATCTCTGGACTGCTTTTAGGATGATGGAATGAGTGATGAACCTGCAGAGATCGAATACCCTCTCAGGGGGATGCTGAAGCATAAGACTTCCTACCTCTACAGAATGAGAAACTCTGAGGTAGCATATTTCACTGATAGAGTTAATATTCAGTTAAATACAAAAGGAAGAGGAGCAGTAGTGCAAGGGAGGAGTGAGAAATTAAGTG
Source organism: Notiomystis cincta (assembly GCA_013398075.1). NCBI lineage: Eukaryota > Metazoa > Chordata > Aves > Passeriformes > Notiomystidae > Notiomystis > Notiomystis cincta. The sequence continues at coordinate 137,483 of VZRX01002838.1, forward strand.
GTATCTTTTTAGAAGTCTGCCTTATTGCTGCCTACATTGCTCCTTTGGGATTTTTCTATTGAGTGCAAGAAAAACAGCAAGCTCTTCTTGAAAAACCCAAGATGAAATTACTGCCATAAATTTTTATTTTTTTCATAGTGTAAAGGCTTTATTTAGTTGGGGAGGGTTTATTACCAGTGTTTTCCTGGCATGGCTAAGTTCAATTAATTTCAGATGACAAGCTCCAGGGTTTTCTTCCTCTCCTCCCTCACAGCCCCCACATCCCAATGTGTGGAAAGTACAATTTGTTATTGGTTTGCCTTGGGCTCTGGAGACCTCATTAGGAGCCCAAAAAGGGGTTTCTTTCTCTGCTATTGGACACTTCTCTGTTGTCTGCTGAACTGAGGCCATTTGCATTCTCACATGGAAAGGCATACAAGGGCCAGAGGATGAAAACTGTTATGTTTATATTGCTTGCCTGTTGTTAAAAATGGTGATAAGAGATTAAAAAAATGCTATTCTTTAGGATGTAGTGTTACTCTAAAATTTGCAATGTAGAGGCAGATCAACTTGAGAAAAGAATGTAAGCAGGAAATCTCCACTTATTTTTTTGTTGTGACAGTTTATATGCAGAATGTCCCTTTGTTTGATGGTATGGAAGGATGCTAACAAAATACTACATTTAGTCACAGTTCTAAGGCACCATGCTAATTTTTCAAATTCTTATTCCTATGAAAATGCTCTAAGAACACATCTTGAAAGCAAGAGACTGGGCTTTTTAGTCTGCACAATAGTTCAAGACACTCTGTTGGAGCAATAAGCATATAAGAACTATCATATGAATTCAGTGTATTTTCATAGCAAAAGTCAATATGCATGTGAGAAACTATTTATTCTATCCTTACAGTAATTTCAAGGTTTAACATGAAATGTACACTGGAAGATCCTTCTCTGACTGGCTAACCAAACTGTGTGTCTTAGGTATTTAACCCCATGTAGAGTACTGAATTTTAATTTAAAGCATTCTTACTGATGTAAAATAAATTAGGAGTTCAAGAAAACTGATTTATTATATAAGCAGTGATTCCCATACTGTTTTTCTCTGGTGTGGTACTGTTATAAAATACTGTGTACCAAATGTAGAATTGAATATGCCTTTTGTGTTTCCACAGTATTTGATAGTGTTTCATTGGCTGTATAAAGCACCTATACACACAAGCACACACACATTTATGAAGACACACAAACCTATTTAGAAGGATACTAAGACTACTTCCAGGAAGATTAAATTAAGTTCCTTTATAAATATAATGAATAATTGTTTTAATTGCACATTGCTTGCTGCTGTAATGTGCAGTTTATATTGGAAATGTAACCTATAATTCAAAATATTACATTGAAATAAGGTCAAACTGGGAGTATTGAAAATGTAGCTAGCTAGATACCACATGTAATAATATTTTAAAACAAATAAACCAAGGTTTTTAAAATACAAGATTTCTTAAAATTGTTTTATCAAGAGAGCTATTAAGATATTAAGATATTAAGAACTAGAATTTGTTTGTTAAATAAAATAACGTAAGAAATTCAGAATAAAGTGCTGATAAATTTCCTTTCCCAAATTATCACTTCTGAAAACAACCAGAGTCTTCATGGTCATGGAGTCCTTAAAATTAATTCAAAGACATAAAAAAAACCACTTCAGAAAGTCTTTTAATTTAGAATAAATGTTTGACAACCTGAAATAAAAATATTTTCTGTAAAATTTTAAAAAGGAATTACGTGGATTTATATCGTCTTAAAAAGCCCTCTTGCTTTTTTTTGTTGTTGCTGTTTAAGGTAGGATCCTCCACCATTTAGTCTTTACTGTGTTTGAAATGAAAGCTAAATGGTGCAAACTGTTCTAGCAGATATTGGATAGTGGGAAAAGTTCTTTATGGGGATGAAGTTCATGTTGACAACGATCAGTGCTTTATCATATTGTGGAATTGAGGTTTTTTATTAGGTTCCAAGAATTCTGCAGTTTTCAAGCCATCAATATGTTTATGGGACAACCCTTAAAGGAGTGAGCTGTACTTCCAGAGCTTTTCTGAGCTATGAATTCATGCAGAGATCCTGCTGTGCTCAGCAAAGTTCTCTGGCATTCTGAGCACCAGCTAGAGACTGGTATGGGGTTTGTGTCTGTGTTGTTTCCCAGAAGTTGTGAAACTGTGATACTAATGTACCAGAAAGACCTGTTTATTGCCAGGGTAGCTTTTCAGAACAGCAAATAATGCACCTTTACCTTCAATAAATATATTGAGAAAAATCTAACAGACCCTGGTAACAAAATCAATGAGAATCTTCTGAAAAGTGTTCAGAGACCCTGTATTCTCAACAGAAGCAGCTCACTCCTGGATAATGTAAAGACCTTGAAATAATACTAAGAAGAAGAAGTAGAAGTTAAGAAACATTCTGATTTATTCTGAGTTTTTTATCCAGTCTCTGAGTCATACCTCAGCCGGTAAGAGGTATCAGAAGTCAATAACGCTTCAGAGCTTGTAGGTGTAAATTTTAGGCATGCAAAGAAACGAACCCATCTGAGGGCTTTCCAGTGGGCTGTCTATTCCTCCAGCACTAGGTAGTTCCTTGGATGTAAGCATTTTGGCTTGCTTTCTCGAAGCAAGTTCAATATTTAGATACATAAGTTCTTTTTGCCCAGCAAATCCTGATCCTTGAGTTTGCTTTGATCAGCGCCTGCTCAGCTCTTGCTGTCAGCAGTTGGAAGGCACTTTTTGCTCCTGCCTGGGGGGCCTGTCTAGGGACATGTCACACCAACCTCTATCCCTAGTTCTCTCTTTGAAGGTTTGGGCTGAAATGCAGTTAAGTAATTAAAATGTTTTAAACTCACTTTATTGTGCAAAAATCTTGCCTAGAAAGCATAATTTTGCATGTGATATTTAATACTTAAATATAAGCCCTTTAAACAACAAGGAATTAACAAATATAGTAAATTGCAATGGCTCCTAGCTTCTGACTATAATTCTTATCCTTTCTAATCAAATCCTTACATTTCGTTTCAAAAAAAAAAAAAGCCCATCTGTCTCTAGGGTTTTAATCTTGCTTAGTCATTTATCTTATGACAAAGTATATTGGAAGTCAGATGCTCATAATACTTATATCTTTAACAATGACTTTTAATACAATCCAACTTCACTTTTAATGGTTCAAAATTGTTATAACAGTTATTAACAGAATATTTACAATTTTGTCATGAAAAGGGATTAGCCAGTCTTACCTGTGCTTGTTCTATCACTAGAATTAAGTTAGTATTTTATTAATCTGCCAGAAAAAATGCCTTTTCCCTGAAGGTCAACTATAATAGGTTTGAGCTGAAGTTCTGGCATAAAGTGGGAGTTTAGGAAATCTGTACTGTCTAGCATAAGGATCCCAGTGAAAATTTGCTGTTAGGAGAGGTAGGGAGTGAGCTTATTGAAAGACCAGTAAATTCCTCTGCACTTTTTGCAGAAACCTGTCTTTGTTCCCAGGTGAGTGGGATGAGTGAATTTGGGATGACATGAGCAAAGCTAATATTAATCTTAAAATAAGATAACTTACTTTAAAAAATGAAACAAAAAAATATTATGTATTACATGGTTTTTGTGGAGATTAATGGAGATAGGTGATCTTTGTCATATGCATTAGGTACAATTTATAATGTATAAAATGCAGCTTGGCTACATGTGTGGGTATCCAAATCTTCATTTGTAACCTGTGAGTCAGAGGCCTCTTGGAAATATGCTTTAGAAAGAAGTTTACATGCAGACTAGAAACTACTTTCAAATACTTCAAAGTGATCTGTGCTTATGGGTTATGCTTGAAGTCAGAGAACATCAATGGAGAGTTATGCAAATACTTTCTGTTTTGTTGTTCATGGAATATCCTGCATAGAAATAAATTAAAAATTTCATTTAGAGAAAATGAAATGTAATTAGATTTAGCATTAATAATCTTCACAAAGATTATATTTGAAATTATTATGAGAAAAGTTGCACATGAGAGATTGTAGTAGATTTGTACTTAAAAAAAACCCAAAAACCCACAAAACTAACAAAAACCACCACAAACCCAAGCATTTTACCTAAACCCCAGAGTAAGAAACATAGGTGTGTATTAAGTCATGGAAAATCATGTTATAACTTAAATTCCTCACTGTTCCATTTGACTTGAACACCTTTTGCCACTAGAGAGTGCTATGCAATAACTAAAATTTTTTCTCTCCAGAAAAAAAATCTCCAATTGCATCTTTCCTTCACACTGAACAGATAAATTATTGATATTCTTCAAATGGCAAATTAATTTACACTTAACATGCAAACTTTAACTGTAGAAAATTGTTTGAGTGACAGTAATGATTTCATTGCAAGTTATTTAAATTTTTAAGGTTATAATTTACTCAAAGCCATGTAATTCTTTATTTGACTGAATCAAAACAAAATGCTGCTGATGTTGTTTTTAGCATTAATTTAAATGCATATGTAAAAAAAAAACAAAACCAAAAATTAAGTCAAAAGTCTTCTGATTCATATTTTGCAGTCCAGCTCTTATATGGAAAGAAAAAAGATTTTTCAGTTATATGAAGATAAATGTAGTTTTGAAGATTTTATTTTTTTAAATTAGAATTTTTTCAGTTTATCTATTTTTTCCTTCTGCTCAGTGTAGTAGTTCTTTATAATTCTTCCTGTGTTTCTGTTCTAGTAGACTTAGGATTTGAAGAAAGTGCTGATTCTGTGTAGATGTTATTTCCAAAAAACCTTGATTTTGAAGTCATAATTACACCTTTTTAAATCTGTATGATTCTATAAATTGAGCAGAAGTGAATGTTGTGTTTGCTGAAATAATAACATCAGTGTAATTGCCAAACAGGGAACTAAAATGTGGATTTAAGTGACAGTAGAAGTACTTTAATTCTTGTCTCCCACTGCTGAAGTTAAAACCTCAGCATTCAAGCCCAGAGATCTCATCAGGAATTTTTTTGCTCTTTGATACAGATTTAGCTAATAAAGGTGTACAAAAGTACTTTATTGTGCAGTTTTAAAAGGTTTGAATTTACTGAAATTAGCTGCTAGAAATCTGTAAGAGTCTTGGCTGCTTTTCTTGTTTGGAATTCAATAGCTTACATTGTGTGAGTGCTCCATAGTACAGTATTTTGTTATCTGGAGTCCATAGCTATAGCAGTTTAAAAAAGTGCTCTCCAACCTCATTAAAATGTTGGTCAAAACCTTTGCATAAGGTCTATTATTTCGCTTTAATTACTGTCAAAGTTATGGCAATCAGGATTCTTTCAAATTCCCCTTTCCCAAAGCTCCCTTTACAGTCTTCACTAATAACCTTTAATCTCGGTGAGGAATAGCAGTGATGGTACAGCCACTGATTTAATTTTCCAGGTGCTTAGAGCACTTCAACAGGCCTCTGTTTTTCTTGTCACATCCAGAAACAATATTTAAGAAAGCTTAAGACAGAGTGAGCAATGAAAGTAAGAGTGAATGTTGCCATATGTCTTCCCAAAAGCAGCAGGTACATGATATAAAGCTCAATACAGGCCATTATGCTCATGTATTGAATACACTTCTTACTGAACCATGGACTTTAATTTTATGATCATCTCTGACAACTGTGAAGTTATTTTAGGGTGAATTTTTATACATAATAATAGAGGTTGTTTGATGAGAAATACAGTGTTGTCACAGTTTGACAAATAAGCTGTAAATTGTGGTGTAATATAGTCTTAACAATTCCTAAAGAGATTTTATATTTTAATCAGACCTGATACGGCATTGCATGAATAATAAAATTGTGTCTTGTGGAAAAAACTAAAGTGTTGCTACTAAATTTTGGCAAAGGATAATTTTCTTAATTAAACATCTCTTTAGCCATGTATTTTAATGTTTTGTGTGTGTTTAGTACTTCAGATCACTTTCTTTTGCAATTTGCTACTCACTTATATTTTAGCAATTTTAGAAGGAAATGAATACTTTTTAAAGGAAAAGAAAAAGCAGAATAAAGATCTCTGCAATACAATGCTTGTGCTTAGGATTCTAATATGTAGCTTTTACAAAATTTAAAATAATAATATTAAATTTCCTTAGTTACAGTTATGTGGTATCAACTTTGTAGGAATGTATAGGAATAGTTAGGGTAGCTTAAATACTGGAAAGCATGATGTTCCATCAGGTCAGTTGCTCTGCAGCTTGGTGTGACCTGGTGGCCTGAGTAAGGTGATTTTGGAAGCACAGCTGCCTTGTTTCTGATAGCCATATTGCATCTGTCAGATTTGTTCATCTGTTGATGACCCTTTGCCTTCATATCTATTAGGAAGATGCCAGGTTATTCTGCTCAAAGTACTGACATGGGAGTTAAGTGTTTTGGGTGCAGTTCTGTGCTTTGCTTTAGGTGCCTCACAAGATTTCAAGTACATCATTTATCATTCAGGTACCCACATACACCAGCTGCATCACAGGGCTTCACTCATTTCTGCTTCACAGTAATGCTGCAAGAAGTGCTTGGAGTTGGTGCTGTGAATCGTGTCCCCTCACTTAATGTAAAGAGGTTCTCACTGTTAGAATAATTCTTCTTAGCAGTCAGGAAATACTTGTTTCCTGCTTCTTTGAAGCAATTTAGGGGACTAACTGGCTCATAAGATGGGTTAGCTGTATGTGCAAGTAAAATCCATAGTGAGATATCAGGAAGGTTGAAAAGGATGGAAGATCTTTTTCCTCATTTCTAGGTGAACAGTTACATTGCACCATTGTGCTGCCTCTGGTGCATGTCTGACCTCTGTAAGATCCATGACAGGGTAGTTTACTACCTCCCAGTAAGTTAAGTTGATTTAAGTCAATAAGCTCTGTCTAATAAGCACCAGAAGTGTTGCAAAGTTGAACTCCTTGGCCAGAAATTTAAATGGTGGGAAACTTGAAATAATGAAATTGGAAATGGAGTGAGACTTCCCCCTTCAGATGGTAGAGAGTTGTCAGCTTGATCATCATAATACAGCAGTCTAATCACTTGACAGTTTGTCAGATGATTAGGCTCCTGTATTAATTCTGTCTTTGAATTTCTTTTCCCAAGATGAGAGGTAGAGAGCTCTTTGCTCTTAAATTTAACAGGTGAAAACCACGAGACTTGGAAAAAATGACAGCTTTTACTTTTTCTGCACTATGTATATTATAGAAGTATCTGAAAAGTAGAGTAGCCATAGCTGAAATTTCTTTTCCAAGCAACTATGCCTAAATTCACTTTTTTCTTTTGTTGGTAAACTAACATGAAATGACCATTTGTTGTTGACTCATTTATTTCTGTGGGGTTTTTTGGGTTGGTTTTGTTTGTTTGGGGGGTGGGTTGTAGATTTTTTTGTGTTTTGAATTGAAACATGAAATGACTATCAGTATGTGACTTTATAAAGAGAAAACATTTTAGATTCTTGTGACCTGAGTGATTGTTAACAAGAGAAGTTCTTCTTACTCTGTGTTACTTGGCTCAACCTGTAAGATACTTTTCTTTCTTCTACTCCCCTCCTTCATAGTTTTTATTGTTGTGAAGGATGCCTTAAATAGTAGCTGCCTGACTAATTTTTCATATCAAAGCATTATGGCACTAGAGGATCTACTTTCTTTTTCCCAAGATGACATATTTTCATGGATGACAGGGAAGAATGGACAAGGGCAAAATGTCTTTGGAATTCTATTTTCACAAAAATTTTGGTTTAAGGAACAAACCTGTCCAATTGTGTTGCTGTTGAACTGTATCCTGTAGTGTTTGTAGTCAGTTTGCTGTAGTGATCCCTTGTGGCCTCCCTTTCTTTTGCTTCTTTGATGAAACTCTGAGGAATGAGATGCTTGACTGTCACAGGGTTTTGTCCTTGCCTTTGCAGAACAATCTGAGTAGCCAGGCTGTATCCTGTCTCTGATGGATCAGGAGGTAACACAAAAATTCTACCTCGTGTTTGGGAGTGCAATACTCTACTGGTAGAAGGGAGTTTTTCCTGTCAGGACTTAGAGGTCAGGATATACACTGATGTGTGAACAGCACTTAGATTTTTAACTATTCTAATCAATATTTTTTAAAGGGGTGTTTTATTAAGGTTTCTAGCAACCATTATAACTTGTATTGATTGGTAGTGTGAACAAATTTACTGTACTTCATTTTTACTTGTCTTAAAATATTTTACCTTCCAACTGTACTGACTTTGTGCTTTATTTTGAGATGAAGGGGCATTTAATACAATCGGTCTTACTACTTACTATCATTCAGTTTCATTTTGATTCTTAGTAATTCATAACAGAGTTATGAATAATAACAGAGTTGGGCAGATATAATGGGTTAAAATATCATGTTAAACGTGAAGTTCACATTTTTATTTCAGGGTGGTGGTATTTTTCTACCTTTATTTTGCAGTTTATATTCAGCAATATAGATAATGTCTTATTCTTAATTGGTTTAATGATAAATATCTTAATGATGGATGCCCTCAGAAGCATGTGTATTCATTTAAAATACAAGATAATTTTCAACACAATGGAAATTTAAAAGTGAAATTAAGAAAAATCACCTTTCTGAATCTGAAGTGTGTATGAGCATAAACAAATTAAGAAGAAAAATTAAAACCAGAACTGCTAATTGTGCTGCATTTCTGTTTATAACTAGTATAACTTCAGATATCTTGAATTTTAATAATCAAGTAGGGCACTGATTTGGAAAAGATTGGGTGGGAGTAGACCACGCAGGTATCTGACTTAATTGCTATCTCTCTCCTCCAGTTGATTTTAAAATAGCACCAGAAATTCCTCAATGTTGGCTTTCCTCTGTTGGCAGCAAATACCTGTGAAACTTGTTGAATGTCCCATTCACCCATAATGCTGATGGAGTGGAGAATGAATATTTGTTTTTCTTAGTTTCTCGAGGTTAACTTTTGTTAACAAGCCTGCATGACAAATATGTATGTTGTGGTCATCTGAATGGTCAAAACTGTTGCACATATGATAGACATATTGGCTTTAAAGGTCAGAAGTTGAATTTTCTTTGCAAAGCTGTAAATCCAGTATTTGCATGTTTGGAAAGGCCAAAATCAAGGTGTTATATATAACCTTACTTGTGCTCCTTAAGTCTATGTTTATAATAAAGTCTTACACTTATTGCCATTTCATGTTGAACTCAGTTTACAATTATGAATGTTAAGTGAAGCCACAGGCTTCAGATATTGGGGAGCCCTACTTGAGGGATACTTGAGTAAAGCCTTTTCTACCTGAGTTTTTGGACATCCCATCAGGACTGCAGCCTGCAAAGGGACAATGCCCAGTTCAGCAGTGCAGCATCGAATCATGCAACTTTCCCCAGTTATGTCCTGATTCTTGTTCATGTTTTAGTCTGTAGTTTCATCCTCAGAAAAAATGGAGCAAGTTTTCTGCAGTCAGACTTACGTTACTTTTAATGTACCAGCCTGATTTCTCGGCTCCAACTGTGCGCGTACGTTATTTGCTGACTTGTGTTTTATTTTCCTCTGAGGATCCAGGGAGTGTACATCACATTTGGACAAATGAATTGCTCTCTTCTTGGGATAAACTTAGTTAACCTAGCAGGTTCAAAATCACACTGCAAGCACCAAATTATCCCTCCTAGCTAGGGCGAAATCCTGCTTTTTGTAGCATTAAATACCTTAGAATCTTATCAGTTTTTTTAAATTGATTCAATTTTAAAAATATGTTGAAGTCAAAGGATAGTAGAGAACATGATATTTACTGAATTTTGTGTGCATGAGCATGTCTAATATTATGACTTTCCAAAGCTTTATGTAATATATTGATAAATGAAATTAATATTAGATATAAAGGAAATAAGTTATTAAGTGAAAATTTAATGCTCCAGGATTCATTCACTTAAAACTATAATATTTTGTTAGATATTTTATGTGGATGTCATGCGAGTTTCTAAACCCTACAAGTGATGTACAATTGCTTTTGTGCCCCACAAGACACTTCTAAATTTAATTTCTATTAATTTATATATTCTATTAATATAGAGATTATTATCAATTTTATAAAATATATTAATTTATAATTATTAATTTAACTTATTCACTTCTGTTTATCTAAATGTGACTTTAATGTCTTTTTTCCCTCTGGATTTCAAATTGTTGCCCACTGACATTTTAGATGGTCTTGTTGAGTAGAAGCTTTTCAGAAGAGTAATATGTGCTTTCAGGAATAAGGGGAAGAGAATCATATTGGTTCAGTTTCATGCTGATATTAGCTTAGCTTTGGTTATGCTATTGGAGCTTTTCTGAATTTTGAGTCACTCATTTTTCCATCTTGGATTTTTCTGTGAAAATTTCTACACATGTTGAAATAACAGCTAAGCCCCTATCCTCTAGATGATGATATAGAACATTCCTTCCACCTAGCTTAGACATCTAAGAGCCCAAGTTTCATATATGTGTGTAGACACACAGTCTCCTACTGCTTCTAGGAGGAATAAACATCAGTAAATGTAGGAGGAAAAGATGTTCTGGTTGACAGCCAGATAAACATGAGCCAGAATGTGCCCAGGTGGCCAAGAAGGCCAATCCTGGCTTGTATCAGCAAGTGTGGCCAGCAGGACCAGGGCAGTGATTGTCCCCCCGTATTTGGCACAGGTGAGGCCACATCTTGAATCCTGTGTTCAGTTTTGGGCCCTTCACTACGAAAGGACATTGAGGTGTTGCAGCGTGTCCGGAGAAGGGCACCAGGGTAGGTCCTGTGAGGAGGAGCTGAGGGAGTTGGAGTTGTTTAGCCTGGAGAAAAGGAGGCTCAAGGGGGTCCCTACAGAATAAGATGAGTTGGAAGTGGCCCACAGGGATCATCAAGTNTTGGGCACTGAACAGGCTCCCCAGGGCAGTGGTCACAGCACCAGCCTGACAGAGTTCAACAAGCATTTGGACAGTGCTCTCAGGCACATGGTATGACTCTTGGGGTGTTGTGTGCAGGGTCAGGAGTTGGACTTGATGATCCCTGTGGGCCACTTCCAACTCATCTTATTCTGTAGGGACCCCCTTGAGCCTCCTTTTCTCCAGGCTAAACAACTCCAACTCCCTCAGCTCCTCCTCACAGGACCTACCCTGGTGCCCTTCTCCGGACACGCTGCAACACCTCAATGTCCTTTCGTAGTGAAGGGCCCAAAACTGAACACAGGATTCAAGATGTGGCCTCACCTGTGCCAAATACGGGGGGACAATCACTGCCCTGGTCCTGCTGGCCACACTTGCTGATACAAGCCAGGATTGGCCTTCTTGGCCACCTGGGCACATTCTGGCTCATGTTTATCTGGCTGTCAACCAGAACATCTTTTCCTCCTACATTTACTGATGTTTATTCCTCCTAGAAGCAGTAGGAGACTGTGTGTCTACACACATATATGAAACTTGGGCTCTTAGATGTCTAAGCTAGGTGGAAGGAATGTTCTATATCATCATCTAGAGGATAGGGGCTTAGCTGTTATTTCAACATGTGTAGAAATTTTCACAGAAAAATCCAAGATGGAAAAATGAGTGACTCAAAATTCAGAAAAGCTCCAATAGCATAACCAAAGCTAAGCTAATATCAGCATGAAACTGAACCAATATGATTCTCTTCCCCTTATTCCTGAAAGCACATATTACTCTTCTGAAAAGCTTCTACTCAACAAGACCATCTAAAATGTCAGTGGGCAACAATTTG
>VZRX01002841.1:3131-32539 GCA_013398075.1 Notiomystis cincta
CTTTTAGTTGGGGGGGGGGGGGGTGGGGGAAAACACGAAGGAATCAGCACATGGTGCCATTGAATCCGTAAGTAGCAATTGGCCACTTAATTATTGTGTTGCGGCTGATGAGCCTCCTCCAGCAATCCCCGGGCAGGCGGCGTTTGGGGGAATTCGTTAGGGAGGTTCATTATGGGGGGGCTGTTGGGGGCAGCTCATTACGGGATTTTGTTCTGGTGGCACTTGGAATAGGGAAAAGGGGGAAGTCGGGAGTGTGGGGAACCTGGAGGGGACTCAGGGAAAAGAGGAGGTGGGGAGGAGAAGGGGCAGTGGGGGAGGACCGGGGGGGCGTGCATCTGGGTTATGCACATCGGGGTGTGCACATCTGGGATTTTGGGAGGGAGAAGGGATCTCACATCTGCGTGCACAGCAGCAAATAAAATGTGCCCACACATGTTTGCACATCTGGGTCCCCAAGGATGTTCACATCTGGAGGACTCTTGGGGCACAGCTGGGGAGGGGGGAGGCTTTTCCACATACATCTGGGGCACCAAGGATCTCCAGGATGTTCACATCTGGGAGGTTTGGGTGGCCTGGGAGATGCAGCTGCAGACCAACAGCTGGAGAGGTCCCTGATGTCACAACTGGGCACACAGCTGAAGGCACAGGGATGCTCGAGCACATCTGGAGAGTCAGGTGGTTTCCATTTGTGCACATCTGGAGGCACAAGGTGAGCACACATCTGGAGAATTTGCACATCTGGAGAGCTTGCCTGGGCTTGTTTTTCCACACCCAGGGCTGTGCTGAGGCTGCAGACAAGTGCACATCTGGACCACTCAGCCTCACCAGCATCCTCTGGGCTCTCCATATCCCACTGAATCTGCCAGGTGTCCAGTGGGCAATGCATTATTCATCTGTCCCTTGGAGCTGGGCACAGAGAAAGTAAATAAATATTAATTTAGTAGGAGTACAAAGCTTTCCGCTTCTCCTGCTGGCAATGTGGCAGCACAGGGATTTCTCAGTAGGATCAGAAAAAAAAAAAAAACATGGAATAAGAGGTTTATCCAACTATTACCTGCATAATTCTCTGGGATGGGAATTGATGGCAATGCTGGAATATCTAAAGTTGCTATGTTTCCCCACCCTCTCCTTTTGGGTGCCTCTGAAAAACTGACCAGAGGAATGGGACATCTCCAACACAGAACTACAGGATGGAAAAGGATGTTAATCCCTGGAAAGCCTTTGGGTCTCTTTTCATGGAGTTCTTGGAAAATGGGAGAATTTTTAATGGGATCCTGGAGGTTTGGGGAGTCTCAGGGATTAAAGCACCTCTGTATTAATCCCAGTATGAGGCCTGAGACTGCAGCGATGGGCTCCCAGGGGTGACACACGCATCCAATACCTCCTCTGAGAGAGCTTGTGATGGGGAATGGAGACAAAGGAGCCGCCTCATCCCGATGGATAATCCCCCTCAGATTCATCCCCGTTAATCAGCTGGGCAAACAGCGAGTGCAGGGGCATCGCCTCCTTGTTAGCAGATTTATTCTCGCTGCCGCGGCGTTTAATTGCTGCTTGATTTGGCGATTAGCGGCTGTTTGCCCAGGCTTTGCCCAAATCACCCTCCTCAAAGTTTTTACATGGGGGGAGGCTCCCTCCATAGTTTGTTATCCTCATTATTCTACCTTGTTTTTTGCTGATTTAATATTCCTCCTGTTTTTTCCCAACCCTTGTTGGGCAGCATCTGGGAGGATTGGGGGGGAAACTGAGGCACAAAGTTTGGCCATAATGAGGAGCGACAAGATATTTGTCTGGGCAAATGAGCGGCTGGGTCCCCCTCCCTGCTGCCGGGGGGAACCCCTGGCAGCCCCGTTATTAACATTCCCCCCGGGAGCCCCCCACCCCAAGGCAGGCGCTTGGCCGGAAAATGCGGCTTTCTGAATATTTATAGAGGTTGTGGCAGCACTTGGGGTAGGGAGGAGGGAAAGGGGAGCACAGGGGCTGCTGGGGGTGGGGAAAAGCCATGTTGAGGACCAGGGGTAGTGGGGATGGAGGGGATGGAGCTGGAATCCTTTAGGGATGACCCTGTGATAGTGTAGGGAGTGATACTGGTACGGTGTAGGTGATGGCACTGGGATGCATTAAGGGATGGCATTGGGCTGTCAGGAATGATTCTGGGATACTGTGGGGGATGATGGTGGCATGCTTGGGATGCTTTAAGGAATGATGCTGGGATGTTTTAGGAGAATATAGTGGAATTCTAGGGAATGAAAGTAGGATCCTTTGGGAGATGATGATGGATACTCCAGGGAATTACAAGACTGTGATTCTCTGAGGGATAACTGTGATGCTTTAAGGAAAAATGCTGAGACGTTTTAGGGGAACATATGGGAACGACTGGGGTGCTTTAGGGGGATGATACTGTGATGATTTAGAGGATGGTGCTCGGATGCTTTAACAAATAATGCTAGGACGTTTTAGGGCATGGAGCGGGAGTGTTTTGGAGAGCATACTGGGATGGTGTAGGGAATGGCACTAGGATGGTGTAGGGAATGATGGGACAGTGTAGGGAATGGCACTGGGATGCTGTAGGGGATGATGCTGGGATGCTGTAGGGAATGACACTGGGATGCTGCAGGTAATGATACTGGGATGGTGTAGGGGATGGTGCCAGGATGCACTCAGGGATAATGCTGTTTAAGGGGAGCACACTGGGATGCTTTAGGGGATGAGTCTGGGATGCACAAAGGGATACCAGGATGTATTAGGGGATGATAGTAAGACACTGTATTGTGGTACACTGGAATGCTGCAAGGAATAATGCTGGAATGCTGTCGGGGATGGTGCTGGGATGCTTTAGGGAAATGATCCCGGGGAGCTTTAGGGAAGTGCACTGGAATGCTTTAGAGGACAACAGTGAAATGCTTCAGGGGACAATGCCAGGGTGTGCAAAGGAATAACGCTGGGATGTTTCAGAGGAACATGCTGGCAAGATCAGGGGGATGACAATGGGATGCTGTAGGGGTTGATGGCAGGATATTTTAAGGGATGGTGCCAGAATTTTTAGGGGATGATACTGGGAAGCTTTAGGAGAGCTCAGTAGATGCTTTAGGGGATGACTGTGAGAAGATTTAGGGAGAGCACTGAAGTGCTTTAGGGGATGGTGCCAGGGCGTGCTAAAGGATAAAGCTGGAATATTCCAGGAAAGCGCACTGGCATGCTTTAGGGGATGCTGCTGGGATGCTTTCAGTGAGCAGATTGAGATGCTTTAGGGGATGACCCATGGAGCCTCTGTGGAACGGTGTGGGGATGCCTCAGAGGACGGGTGTCAGGCTGTCTGTCCTCCACACCTGGCAGGCGCAGGAGGCCGGTGGGCCGAGGTCTCCTCGCGGCCATCCCAGCCCGCCTCATTACCAGCATCTCTGGAAAGCCGGAGCCCATGTGTTCTCGAGACGAGCGGCTTGGGGTATATTAACATCCCATTTCCACCTCTTTAATATAGAGTTTGTCGAGATCATTTATCAGCCGAGCCTCCCTTCAGGGCCAGGGGAAGCCGGGCAGAGCTCGGCAGCTGGGTCATGGCGAGAGGCGAGGGATGCTCGTCCCCGAAGGAAGCCGATGCCGGGTTTAACAGGTAGTGGCTCATGTGCGAATCGCTAGTTTGGGACCGCCACATCATTGGGAAAGGCTTTATCAAAGCTGGGCTTAATTGGGTGGAAGGCTTGTTTGCATGGCCGCTAATGGGGGATCAGAGGGCCGGGGACCCAGCGCTGACGGCCTCACAAAGGCAAGCAATTACTTGCTTGTCTGCATTATGTATTAACCCATCTGGGGTCGGGATATTGGCTGTGAAAGGGAGACAAAGAGGGAGGCGTGCCGGTTGCCCCCGCGCCGAATTAGCCCGCCTGGGTCCCCTTTGTGCAGCGGGCAGGGCAGCTGGATCGGGATGCAGGCGCTCAGGATGCTGATGGGCACCGGCGTGCGGCAGCAGGGCGCTGCCTCGCTCGGCATCCCCGCGTCCTTCCAGATATTGCACTGAGCGTCTTTGCTCTCCTCTCATCAGTTTCCTGCCTGCGGCCACATCTCGGGATAATTACAGCTTTCGCTTTAATTAGCCACCGTCGCCACTAATAAGTTTATACTTCTTTTCAGCAGCGTATTTCGGCGGCAGGAGGTTAATTACAAGCAGGTCAGTAAATTGCAGAACACACTGCTCCGAGTCTAATGACTTGTCCGCTCGGCTTTTTGGCGGACTTTTAATTATGTGTATTGAATCGGAAGGTTGACTGGAACGAGACGGCGGCGGAGTGCTGGGGACCAGGGGGTGTTTCCCCACACCTTCCCCAAGCTGCTTGTCCCGCTGTCCGCACAATCCTCGGAAGCTGCGAAGGGCCACAACTCATTGCATGGATGAGCCCTGGCTGAGAACACCCAAACCTCTTTGCACAGGTGAGTCTTGGCTGAGAACGCCCAAACCTCTTTGCACAGGTGAGTCTTGGCTGAGAACGCCCATAACTCAGTGCACAGGTGAGTCTTGGCTGAGAACGCCCATAACTCAGTGCACAGGTGAGTCTTGGCTGAGAACAGACACAGTTCTTGCACGGATAAGCCGTGTCTGAGAACGGTCCCGAGCGGTCGCACAGGGGAGTCTCAGTTGAGAACGGCCGCAGTCCAGCTCGCAGGCGGGCCCAGCTGAGAACGCCCAGACTCGTTGCATGGGGCGATTTGAGCGAGAACTGGCACAGCTCATTGCAGGGATGGGCCGCGGCTGAGCACAGCCCCGCTCGCGGCCGGGCTGGACGCGCCTCTGCAGGCGGCTCCCGCTCCTTCAGGAAAGGCTGCGGAGGTGAGGTGGGTGACACGGGCTGGGGGGGCCCCACGTCCCCCCGCGCAGCCCTCGCCCCCCACCCCCGTGTCATTAGAGCGCGGTCAAATGGCGCTGCCGAGACTCGGAGCTGCATCGCAATCAGCTGCTCTCGGCCGTAATGAGTGTTCAGGCCCTAATTAACCGCCACCCTCATTTGCATCCGGCCCGCCCCCCCTCCCCGTCCTTCCCGGGCCTCTGACTGTGGCCTGGCCAGCTCCGGGAGGCTTGGGGGTGGGGGTCCACAGCCGCGGGGACACTGGCAGCTGGTACGGCAACCTGAGGACACAGCAGCACCGGGGACACCCCTCTGGAGACCCCGTCCCCAAGGACAGTATGGAACGGCCGCGGTGGGTGCAGCCCTCTGGCGACACGCAGCAGGGCGGGCTCTGGAGACATCCCTTCGGAGGCACCCGCGGGAGTGGCGGTCGGGACACAGCAGTGGCGACACCCCTTTGGGGACACTCCAGGGAAGTGGGTGCATACCCCTGGGGACATGCTGGCAGCAGAGACAGCCCTTGGGGCCACACCAGCAGTGGGGACTTCCATTTTGGGACAAGGTGGTGGCAGACACATCGTTTTGGGGACAAGATGCGGGGCTGACATTGGGGACATCCCTTTGGGGACGTGCTGGCAGTGGGAACATCCCTCTGGGAACACCCAGCTGGGCTGTGCCCGCTTGGGGACATGTCACAGTGGTGACAGAGGGTGGGCATGTGGCACAGGGGACATCCCTTTGAGGACACGCCAGGGGACAGCTGCGTCCCTTTGGATGCCACAGGACTGACACTGGTACATCCCTTTGGGGGCACGCTGGCTCAATACCCCCTCGGGGGTGTGGGGGCAGCAGGGACGTCCCTTTGGGGACACACCAGCGGTGGGGACACCCTTTGGGGACAGCTGGCACTGGGGACAGCAGCCGGTGACAAAGAGCCCGATCGGGGTGGGGGAGGGAGTGTGGCGTTAACTCTCCCCCCTCCCCTCAGCCTGACACCGCCCCTAATCCCGCTAATTAGAGGGGTATAATTACGCTCCTGATGGCTTCGCGTGCTGCGGGCAGGGACGGACAGACAGAGGCAGGGGGATGTCCCTTCCATCATTCCCCCTCCCCCCCCAATTTGTTTAACCAACACGGCCCTAATTAAAGCGTTTAATTAACCAACCCGGGCGGGGGCCCCATAGGACCTCTCTAACCACCCCCCTTGGATGGGGGGGGTTTGGAGGGGGTCTGGAGAGGTGGAATCTGCCCGATGCTCGTTATTCTTGGCTTAACGAAGAGTTGGGGAGCAGCTGGGGTGTCCCCCCACCCCCCGCGAGCTGCGCCCTGGCTCATCAATCACGGGCACCGTTAATTGGGGTCCCGGGGTTTTGGAGACACCAGGAGGGAAAAGAGGGGGCTCTGCCCCCCCGAACTCAGCCGCAGTCCCTGGGGGATGCTCAGTGGCGGCGTCTGGAAGTGCTCGAACCCCAGACCTGAGGGGCGCTCGGCACCAAGGGCGGGGGGTGCTCAGTCCGGGGAAGTGCTCGGCCCGACGGGGCGAGCTCAGCTCCAGTGCGATGGGAATGCTCGGCCCAAAGGCGGGGGGTGCCAACGCTCACGTTTGGGGTCCCGGGCCAAGGCAAATCGCGGGCGGCGGGAGGAGCTGTCGGAGGGTCCGGGCCCGCAGAGCTCTGAGGGGCCCCTGCCCCGATGCACCGGCCCCTCACGGGGCCACGCCCACCCGGCGCTCTGAGGGCGGCGGCCACGCCCACTCACAGGCCACGCCCACGCACAGGCCACGCCCACGCACAGGCCACGCCCACTCACCCGCGGCCACAGCGCCACGCCCGTTCAGTGACCACGCCCGCTCCTTGCCCCTCCCCTTCTGGCCACGCCCCCTGACAGAACCACGCCCCCCTCAGCCGCGCTCGCCTTTCCANTGGTGGAGGCGCGGTACCAGCAGCTGGAGGGCGCGGGCACCGTGTTCGGCAGCAAAGCGCCCGGGCCCGCCATGTACGAGCGCGTGTCCCGCGCCCTGGCCGAGCTGGGCTACGAGCGCACCCCGTCCCAGTGCCGGGAGCGCATCAAGGTACCCTGGGGAGGCGGCGCCGCGGCCCGGGACGGGAGGGAGGGCCCGAGGTCCCCGAGAGCCGCCGGGCGCTGTGCGGTCGCTTCCCCGAGAGCTGTTGCCCCGAGCGCGCCGCGGTCCCGGTGTGTGCGGCCCGCCAGGAGCTGTCCTGAGCGGCCTCGGCGCCGGCTGCGGGCATCCTCCCGCCTCAGCCTGCGCTTCGGCCCTGGCTCCGGGGGCACTGTAGCCCCGGGGCCCGGCCTCTGGGGTCTCCACGCAGCAGTTTTCTGGAGCGGTCTCTGGCCTTGGCACGGTTGTCCTCAGGGCCGAGCCGAGCCCTTGCCCTGGGTGCAGGGTATCCCATTCCCTGGCTCGACTGCCCGGCTCCCCGCTGTTCCCTCGGTGTCTCGTGGGTGCCACGTCCTCTGGGTTCCTCCCTTGCCTCCAGCAGCACCTTTGGGACACGGCCACTGCATCCCATGGGTTCAGTTCCTCTCGAGTGGGTGGGCTGTGGCAACGTTCCAAGGTCCTGAGTGGGGAGGGCCACAGCATCCCAGCAGGATCCTTCATGGGGACGCACCTGGACAGCCTCAGAGGGATCTTCCCCCTGGGATTTTGGACCACCACATCCCCTGGGTTTCCTCCTTTGGCCCCGAGTGTGGTGGCACTGTGGTTGACTCTGTCCCCTCAGGTGCCCTCCAGCCTCCTCTGTCCGTGAGGGGCTGGCACTGGCTGCTCCCTGGAGCCCCCCTGGGAAAACAGGGCTCCCAGTTCCCCCAGTAGCAAGGGGCAGCTCTGTTTGCTCTTGCACTCCTGGCTCTGTCCTTTGCTGTGGAGTTGTTTTGTAGGATCTGATGGCTTCCCTGGCTCAGTAGGAACGTTCTGTGGCTCCACAGACCTCTCAAGTATTGATAAACAGCCCCGTGTGCTGGGGTTTGCAGAGGGGTCTTTCCAGTTCCCTGGGAAAAAAGGGCTGGGTTTGGTTCCTGGCTTGGGAGCAGTCACTCTGTGCATCCTGCTTTTACAGAGAAGAGATATTTGGATGATATGGAAATCACTATGGGGCTTGAGGTTGTAAATGTGGATGATGTTTGGGTGGGTGAATTACACTCTCTGGTCTCCTCCTGGCTCTGATTTCTCCTTTCCTGACCCATTCGGCTCCTGCAGCCACTTCAAATGCTGATGGAGTGAAAAATGAACATGTTCTTGTTGCTGGGGCTCAGTGGGCTGGTTGTTTCTCCCTTCTTCTTCCCATGCCTGAAACACACCTGTGCTAGCCCAGCTGGGCTGGGGCTGTCCAGGCATGTACACCTGGGCTGCCTTTAATGGCAAAATACATGGAATAAAGGATGCTGCAACATCAGGAATGCCTGGGAGTAGGAGAGACATTTCCACTGTGACCCCCCTTGATTAGAACAGCCTGGAAATAGATGCTCAAAACAAACCCACTTTCCATAGAAGTTTTGGGTTCTCAATGTATTTTCCTCATGTCTGTGTATTTGCTGCTCAGGGATTGTTTTCCCTTTAAGACATCCAAGTATTTTTGGAGAGAAATGTTGCTGCACTCAAACCCTCTTGGAGTCCCTCGTTTTCCTGGTGGCTTTCAAGGTGCTTGTTGCTTGAAGCAGCTCTTCTGCAAACCTGTGGCCTTTGTCAGAGGCAGTTGCATGGTGGAAGAGTCCTTTGAGGTGGTTTGGCTTTGTCCAGTTGGTTTGGGCTGTGATGGGAGTCAATGCAGTGACTGTCAAGGCCTTCAGCCCCAGTTTTGGCCAAAGCTTTGGGGGATGCTGGCAGGTTGGGAGGAGTCATCTCGCTGTTAGAGCAGCCCAGAACTGGCTGTTGGGTTTGGATGGTGCTGTTGGATGGAGCTGATTGTGGGAGCATTTTGGTTTGAGCTCCTTGCAGCTGAGGATTCTCCCTCTTTCCCTTCAGAAGTGAGGCTTGAACACGTCTTTGCCCCTGAAATGTTCAAGCTTGGAAGAAACCACCCATCAAACAGCAGTAAAAGAGCTCAAGGCTGACATTTATCACCAAGAGTATCTCCTGACAGATCTGTCAGATGTTTCTAGGTTGCAGTACATCGGGGTGGGCTCTCCTGCCACACTGTAACTCCCAGGGACTTATCTGTGTTCCCTGCTGGAGCAGGCCTGTGCACAGGCTGGCCTCTCATCAGGCTTCTGCAGGGCAGGAACAGCCAGTTGAATGCTCTTGTCTCTGGCACTGTGCACCCAGCTTTTGTGTATCCTGGATGCCCACAGTGAGGGCCTTCCTCAGCACAGTCATCTGGAGGAGCAAAAATGGGGCTTTCCCAAAGCCTTTGGGCTCTCAGTGGGTTTTGGCCTGGAATTGCTGGGAAATGAGCACTTGCTGAAAGCCAGAAGTTCTCCTGGGTGCCAAGAACTTGCCTTGTTACTGGGATAAGTTGTGGTAGCTGTTGGCAACCCTAAAATCCCAGTTTTTGTAACATTCCAGCGGGATTGTCTGCTTGTCTTTTTGATGGTCCACCACAAACAAAAGTCAGTTCTGGATGTGGAGGGGTCATGGATGGATTCCTGTCTGAGATGGAGCAGGAGGAGTGTCATGTGCTGCAAGAACAAGAGGAGGGCACAGGCGTTTCAGACTCCTCCACGCTGAACACAGGGCTGGGGAGATGGTGATGAAGGAGCACATGGCTGCACTGTTCCATTTATTACCCAAAATGTTCTGGGTTTCCAGGATTTTGTAGGGTACTTAATGCCCACTGGGGACAGAAGCATGAGGCTGGCTAAGAAATGGTGCTTCAAACACTCCAGGTTCAGCTGGTTTCATAAATGCATTTTAGATCAGGACCAGTACTGCTTTCCTTGGGAACACCAGCATTCCCTGGACACAGCCAAATCTTGAGTCTCATCAGCCAGTTGAGCTGGAAAGGAACAAGTCAGCTTGTAAGCAGAGGGTTTTGCATTGTATGGCATGGAGGCATTCTCTCTTAATTCAAACAGGGTGTGCAGAAAGGTCCCAGTGCACATTTTTGCCTGTCTCTCACCATCTGCATGTGCTTTTCTGCACATCAGCAGCTGGAATGAGGCCGCTGTCAGGTTGGAGCTGCTCTGGAAGGGTCTGTTTCAAATTTAGGGATTCACATGTGACCTTTCCAGAAGCTTTTCCTCTGGAAATAGACCATGAGTCTGACTTGGTGGCTCTGAGGTAGGTGGCTTGGGGAGCTCTGCAGTTGGGAGCTGCAGGAAGAATGGAACATCTTGATTTCTGCCTGTTGCATTCCCAGGAAAGCTGTCTTGTGTGCCATAGCATCCTCATCCCAACAAGTCACCTTCTATCCTTAATCCTTGCTTGTTCAATGACACTCTCTGTTCTTTTCATCCAGCCCTTTCCTATTCCCCATGTTCCTGGGCAAGGATTTAGCCTGGTTTGTCTATCCTGAAACTCCTCACCTTCCCACAGCAGCACATGGAGAGCTTTCTGCTTTTCAGGTTTGACCTTAGAGCCGGGTTTTAAGGCAGTTGATGGGGTATTTGGCCAAACCCTTTCCAGTCTTGCCAGGATCCTGTGCCCTGCACCAGGTGATGCTGTTTCAACCATTCAAGGAGCAGGAGGTTTGCTGAGAATTTAAGCATGGGAAAATGAGCCCTTGCCTTGTGCTGTGAAGCTGTTGTGTGCAGGCCATGCAGTTTGGAGATTGCAGTGCATAGGGTACATGGAACACGTTCCACAGATCTGCTGGAACTTCACCATTTCATCCCCTGCCAGCCATCCCAGGTGGCTGCAGTGACAGGGGATGCTCTGGGAAGGCAGAGGTCAGCTCAGGTGCTGCAGGGGAAGCTGTGTGAGTCAAAGGGGCATTTTCAGGCAATAAAGGCTCATTGTGTTTTAAAGGAACATTCTCAAAATAATGGGCTCCAGTTGTTTCTTCAATACCAGATTTTAGGCCTTTTTTTAAACCCATGGGAGAATTTCTGCTTCTCTTGCTTGTATCTATATGGAAGGTGTAATCAAAGACTCACCCTCCTGATGCCACATTGCTCAGTTGGGCTGGGAGAGCATTCCAGGGCTGGAAATCCTCTGGCTGGAGGTGCAGCTGGAGAGCCTTTCCCCAGCAGAGACAAATCCCTAAGCTGCTGTTAAAACTAATTTGGGGGCATTTTTAAAATGTCATTTCTTCAGCTAGTGCAGAAATGTGAGCTCTGCTTTTATTTTGCCTTTCCCAGAGTCAGTGCCAACCCATTGATTCAAAGAGAAGCAGCTCCAACATCGTAACTCCTGACTGAAGGAATTCCCAAGCCAATTCAGCTCTACTGTTGTTGGTTTTTCTGTATGTAGCAACCTCCTCCTCCCCCCAGATGGGTGACAGGAGGTTTGGGCTGGGTTGTGGTTGTCCACAAAAGTAATTTATTTTTCAGAAGGAAAATGCATACCTTGAAGTTGCTGGTTCAGTGCTCAGAAGGAACATAAGGCACAAAGAGTAGACAGGAATGCCACAAACCCACATGAAATGGGAAGGGATGGAAAATCACACCTGACTATCAGCTGTTGGCATTTCTTGCTTTAGGCAACACTACTGTGAT
The DNA here is from genome assembly GCA_013398075.1 of Notiomystis cincta. NCBI lineage: Eukaryota > Metazoa > Chordata > Aves > Passeriformes > Notiomystidae > Notiomystis > Notiomystis cincta. Next base: position 14,582 of record VZRX01002841.1, read on the forward strand.
GATGGCAGGGCTTGTTTGTGAGGGGGATGTGGTTTTAGCTGCTCTGTGATGTAAACAATCTGCTTGTAAATCTTGCATGGATGTGTTTTTCAAGGCAGGAAAAGCTGCTCCAGCAAAGTCTGGGAAGCAATGCCTGCTGTGATCTACTGTGAGCTGCTGGACATTACAGGATTTCAGTGGGAATTCCATCCTTGGGTCCAGTAACGTTGGGTGGAGTGGATGTCTTTGTAATTCGAAGATGTCAAATGGTGGAGTGTTGGTGCATTTCATAGCCACCTTCAAAGCAGCTTTGCCTTTGATTTGAGCTGGCAAGAAGGATGGAGAGGGACTTTATACAAGGGCCTGGAATGGCAGAACAAGTGGGAATGTCTTCCCAGTGACAGGGCAGCACTAAATTGGATATTAGGAAAAAATTCTCCCCTGTGAGCGTGGTGAGGCCCTGGCACAGGGTGCCCAGAGAAGCTGTGGCTGCCCCATCCCTGGAAGGGTCCAAGGTCAGGCTGGACAGGGCTTGGAGCAGCCTGGGATAGTGGAAGGTGTTTCTGCCCATGGCAGGAAGTCTGGAACAAGATGAGCTTTAAGGTCGCTTCCAACCCAAATTCATGATTCTGGGTTTCTGTTTCTTTTGAATGGGGTTTATCTTTATCTTGAGTTTATCTCACTCCCAGCTCCCCATTCCAGTAGCTGGGATGTGTGCAGGTGTTCAAGTTACCTCTCATTCTTCCCTTGGCTTGAATAGATTCCAGTGTGCTGGGTTTTCCAGGCTGGGCTGTTTCTTGCCATTCCTTGAACGCTTCCCAGCAGCCCAGCTTCTCACTGGAGGATCTCATGTGCTCCCGTAGGTGGGAGAAACTTTCTGTTGACATTTATAGCTGGGAAAAATAAATTCTTCAGTGACAAAGAGCAGATTTAATTGTTTCAATCCTTTGTGGGGCTGTGGCAGAGGAGCATTTCTGGGATATGAGTGTCATGTGGAGCAGACTTTCTTGGATTTGCTGTCAGCTGGGATATTTGCAGAGTGCTGTTGTGCTGGTGAGAATCTGTCTTGATTTGCACGTGCAGGATAAGTGTCTTTACAATCCAGTGGCTTCTGCAGCCATGTCATGTGTCTGTAACACTCTGGTCTGATTGTTCTGGTGTACCTGGGCCATCAACTGCTCATTCCATGGCTGCAGAATGATCTTGTTGAGACAGAAAGAGGTGGTGGTCAGGAACTCATTGCAGGAGGGCAGATTTGCAAAACTTGAGCGTTAAATCTCATTTAGGGAGATTTGTGAACATTAAATCCGAGATTGGGCACACACATTTTCTTCCTGTAGTGCTCTCTGACTATGGAGGACTTGGGAAGATGTTAAAAATCCTCCTGATTCTTGCACTCTGCTTCAAGTGCTGTCACAGGGACAGATTCCTGCTTACCTCCCTCGTGCTGAGTGTACAAATCTGGGGGCCAAACAGAAAATGCTTTCTGGACTGCTGTGGTCTCACCTGTTACCAAACCTTTCACCACTAGTGGTGAAAATTTAGGTTCAAGCCACTTTTGGTATTTCAGTTCCAGCTTTTCCCATGGATTTAGAGATTGGTCTCCTTGGTAATGTTTTCTCAGCACAGTTGAAGTGGTGTGGACCTTCCTCTGGAGACTGCAGGGTCACACATGGGTAGGATGACAGTGTTGGATGTCAAGTTTTTTAGTGTTCTGAAGTACACAGGCCATTTCCTTCGTGGTGCTGCCTGTGTTGATGCTTTCTGCCACTTCACTGAAGCTTGCAGAGGAGTGTTTTCCCTCCCACCTGTGGGATGGCTTGTGCTGCTCTTCCTCTGCTGGATGGGCTTGTGGTCTCACTGCATTCATTTGAGAGCGAGGACCAGCAGGGATTTGACTTTTGTGGTCTCTGGAGGCTTGCACAGATATGACTTCTTGAGTCCATCTCGGACCTCTTTTCATCCTGGCTGCTGCAGTTTAGGTTTTCCTGCAAAGTCTGGTTTTGTGAGTGGTGTAGTGATGTTTGTCCTGATCATGGTAGACACGTGAAACTTCAAGTTTGAGTTTTGGAACGAGCTTGTTTCCAAAAGCAAGGTAACCTCCTCAGGTGTGGCCTCCATTGCTCCAAAGTCAGTAGTGTTTGAACAGGCTGTGCCAGGAGCAGGTTGAGCATTACTCAGGTGTCTCATCCATTTGAGTTGAGTATCAGGAAAAGGTTCCTTCTCCAGAGGCTGGTTGGATACTGGCATGGCCTCCCCAGGAAATGGTCATGGCCCTGGCCCTGCAAGAAGCATTTGGGCAGCACCCTGCACAGACACATGGTGGGATTGTTGGGGTGTCTGTGCAGGGCAGGAGTTGGCCTGGATGATCCTTGTGGGTCCTTTCCAGCTCAGGATATTCTGTGATTCTGTGATCTCTGCAAGCTGAGCTCTGTGTAGAGGACCATCCACTACATCTGAACTCTTTACAAAATCCTTGGCCTGATGGGTCTGAAGGAGGGTTTTGCTTCTCTGCCTTCTCAAGCTCTAACAAGTTGCTGTTCTTTTCATCCAGTGCTGGTTAAAGAAAGCCAGGAGCTCAGAGCTTCAAGAGTCAGAGGTGCCTGGCTGCCAGCCTTTCTGCAGGCAGTGCTGGAGTCTCCTCTCTAGGGGTCTGGTTCAGTTAGCAACAAATCCCTGAGAAGGGTCTGAGCATCCTCAGCATTCTGATAGCAGCTACCAATGGAACATCTTCCCACAGAGCTGATTTGAGCCCACAGCACTGTGGGTCAGTTGTCACAGCACCACACATCACTGGTTTCCTCACCCTGATGGGACACAGCCCCTTAACCCCCAGCTCTTGGCTGCTGGCAAATTCCTGTCTCCTGAGGGCTGACCTCTGCAATTGGCTGTGGTGCTTCTGTAAATAATTCCTGTCCAGGCAAGAGCTTTTTTCTTAATTATATTTAATTGTGATTTAGAAATTGGCAGTGGTGGCTGTGAGTTTCTGTTTGGTTCCAGCTCTCACTACCAGAAACCCGTGTCTGCCCTGACTGACTGACATCCCTGCCTGTGTCTGCCAGGGTGACTTTGCTTCTTCATTGTCCATTACCTCAATTAAGACAATTAACTTGTCTATATTTGCCCCCCTTCTCCCCTCAGGGCATTCCCATCACTTTCCTTTCATTAGGAAGTCCTTATGTGTTTGGGTATATGAGGATACAGCTGAGGCCTTGCTCTTTGGTGTAGAGAGTGATTCACTGTGACAGCTGCCCCAGTGCTGTGTCCCAGTGCTGTGCTTGGGCAGATGTGCAGCCAGCTGTGGGGCTGGAGCCTTTGCAGACTGGGCTGCAGCAGCTTCTGGGACTGACACAGAGCTCTCTGGGGCCTGTGTGAGTGCAGGGCTCCCATGTTCTGCAGAGGAGCATTCCCATTTGGTTCTTCATGCTGGAGATGCATTGGTGTCATCAGCTGCCTTCCTGCAGTGGTGCAGAGTTTGAGGTGCTGCTCTTCTCCTTTTATTTTGGCTGAACCACAGAAATGGGGGTTGTTGAGGCAGTACCTTGTGTAAGCCTTGTGTTCTGCCTTGCACATAGCTTTCAACCCAAAAGTTCATGAGCTGGAGCTATTGCAGAGATTTGTTTCCTTCTGCTCCCAGGAACTTAAGAATGGAGACTTCAAGACATTTCACTGTCCCCTAGAACCACTTTAGGCTTCAAAAGCTGTTTCTTTTGTCCCAGTGTAGTTTCATCTTGTGTTGCCTGTGAGTATCTTGGCATGATGAGGGAGGGAGCTGTTTGACACTGCTGTTCTTAATTCAGTATATAAAGCTGAGAGCTCCTCTCCATTAAGTAAAAGAGCATCTTTAAAGCTGAGTGTTGTGCTAAGTGGTGCTCTGGGACATCAGGACCTCTTTAGCAATTATTCAACTTAAACAGATAAATGTGGACACAGCCATAGGCCACCAAATTGCTCTGCAGAGCAGCTCAGCTTCTCCCTGAGTAAGAGTATGTCTCAGATCAGGGATCTGGAATTCCCTGTGTTGGACAACCTCAGGTTATATATAAAAAGCTTGCTGTGGTCTGGTTTTCCCTCATCTTATTTTTTTGCTGGAAGGAGGACCATGTCTGCAGCCTTCCTAAAGGTTTTTCTCATCCTCATCCTGCAGTTCCTGCAGAGCTCCAGGTTCTTCGGTGGCTTCACTTGTAGAGATGAGGACTCGTGAGTTAGAAATGGTGAGAAAATCCACATTGAGCTTTGTCACTGTCTCCTCCTTTGGTTTTCCTAATTCTAAATTAAGTGGGGATAATATGTGTTCGTGTTGCAGGCAGTGTTGCAGAACAATAAGCAAAAGCCTCGGTCTCTTCCAGTCTGAGCAGTCACTGGGCAGTGATCAGGTCTGTTTTCAGTTACTTGTCCTAAATTTCCTGCTTTCTGTATCTGTATCAATATGTGTATGTGCACTTCAGGAGCCACGGAGCAGGAGTTGAGCTGGACACCGGGAGGAGTAGAGGAGGTGCGTAAGAAAAAACAGATCTTAGATCTCGGAGATCAGAATAACCTGGGGAGAGAAAGGTTAAGGATTATAAAATGTACAGGTTTCCTGAGGTCTGAGCAGTTATTTAGGTCTTACCAGGCTCTCTGAAGAGGAGAAGCCTGTGGGTTTACATGAAACAAGGCTGACTCGTTGTATTTGTAGGGAACATCAGGAGAAGTTGTAGGGCTGCCTGTTGGAGACACTCCAAGAAGAAGGAGCTAGCAGGAATCTTGATCCTCCAGCACACAAGACCAAGGAGCCACCAGCTGCTTGGCCACAGGCCTTTTGGTGCTTTGGAAAGCCCTGTGTTTGAGATTATCTCCCTCAAATTTTAGGTTATCTGCTTCCAGAAGTGGAGGTAACACAGCCAGGTGAGCATCTGGGCAGTACCCCCAAAAGTATCTTGGCTTTCAAGACTAAGGAGCAGTGACACTATTGCTCATTTATTTTCATCCCCCTTCCTGTGTTGCTCCCTTTAGGGTTTTTTACTAGTCTGCATTGACTTGCTGCTAAATTATTTTGATAGTAAAATAAGCCAGATTACAGCCTGATCGAAATAATTAATTACTACTAGGCTACAACTTAGTGCAGGATCCTCCATAACCCCACTGGTGGGGAGAGATGTTTGAAGCACACGCCGAAAATAGAGTGTGAAAATAGAGTGGCTGAGGGTGTGGGGCATTCCCAGAGGGCTTGGCCAAGAGCAGGGATGCTTTGGAAACAGTTTGTTTTGCTTGAAGGCTGCTAATAAATTCAGCTGGAGGCTCTAAATCCGTGTTTAACTCCTATGGATAAGCTGGGGCAGATGCAAGAACTGGGGTTTGGGAAATATATTTTAGAAAATCTAACTTGGCTGGATTTTAGAATGGGAGTGAAATGACTTCACCCTTATCACTCAGTGAGATTTGAGCTGAAAGGAGAGAAATTGGAGTGAGAAAACTGAATTCTAACAACCAAATGGATCTCTACCCCAGCTGAGGGAACCCTCTTTGCACCAGCAAATACCAACAGGTTTCTAGGCTGGGTTTTGGTTCTAGGTTGCCATAGCAGGTTGTTTTCCACCCTTCTCACAGAAACACAAAATGTGCTGGTGTCCATCCAAAGAGGATCTGCCTGTTTATCCTGAGGTAGTTATGGCAAAAGTGGGAAGGGTTCCACCTTAAGCCGTGGAATAACTCATGCCTGTTGCTGCCTGTGTGTTTATATGGGTTACTTTTTATTTTGTTTTGTTTTCGTGTGTTTTTGTTTAAAACAGCAGGGTAATACTGACTTGCTGCTTAGCGGTTTTGCTTCTGCCCCCAGGGCTCTGAATCTCAGGAGGAATCTGGTTAGAAATGTATCCCTTTGCTGCTGATGCTGTTAAACCAGTGTATGAGGAGCATTAGGTAGGTTCCAGCTTTCTGGAGTTTTAAAAGTTCCTTTCTTTGGGGGGAAAAAAAAACCAAGTAGTTTTTATAGTATTGTAATCATTACAGTCCTCCTGCAGAAAGCAAGGTAACAGGACTAATTCTTCCCAAATTAATGCCTCTCTTGAGTTCCAGAGACAGCTTTGCCATTCAAGTTAGAACCTCAGCAATCTGATAAATGTAATTTTTTAAAATGTTAATGTTTTCTAGCAGTTTACCAATCCAGAAAAAAAAACCAAGAACCAGCAAACCTGGGGCATATCATTGTCTTTCAAAATCAGAGCAGTGGTAGAATTAAAACTACATTGAGGGTTATAGAAAGCTTTAGTTTTTTTACCCCCAAGTAGTTTTCTTTTGCTCCAGATTAGGGGGAAACCATGGATGGAACCATAGGTTTATCCAGCAGCAATGAAGTGGCTTAGCCCTCGGTGTGGGATGTCAAAGGGATCACCAAAAGTGGATGAGGCTTTGGCATCTGTGTGGGAGGTTTTGCCCCAGCTCTGTTTGAGAGGCTGCTCATACCAAGCCACCTCAGTGCTGTTACTTACTTGATGCTTGATATCAAAGTCTGGGAACTGGGAGCGTTATTGATTTGACCTCTTTTAAATTTCAGCAGCTTCACAAGAGACAGAGTGAGTTAGTAAGGAATGCAAAAATATGTAAGTAATATATATTTTCCTAGCTGAATAGCTTAGGCATATCCATTTTGTACCTTGTGTCTTCTTACCAGAGTAAGGAAGGTTGGACTGTCTTTGCTTTGGGGGAAATCTTTCTGTTTTCCTTTCTCTCTCCTCCCTGCTTTCCCCTCTCCAAGCTGTGGGCACAACACCAGCTCTGCTTTCTCCTCCTCGTAGTAGGTGTGCATTTTCCTGGCTGATTGGTGTCTCTGACTGGGGGGCTCTTGGTATTTTTATTTTATTTTTTCCCTGCATCCAAAGCAGATATGGGGATTTTATTTTTTTTTTTAAAAGTGGGAAAGAGAATAAATCACCCAAGTTAAATCTGAGGAATCTGTAGCTGCTACACAACTTGTCCTGTGCCACAGATATTAATGCTAAGCCAGAATGTCGGATATATGTGATGGGTGTAGCTTAATTTGGGAGCACTGCTCCTGAGCGTGGGGCAAATATGAGCAGCAGAAATAACCCCCAGAGCCCTAAACCCTGCCTGTGGGACTGTGTGTGAGTGCCTGTGTGCTCGTCCAGGCCCACACCCCTGACTGAGCTGCTTTTCTCTCTCAGACCCTCCGCAGGTGCTACAGCCGCGTGAAGGAGCACGGCGTTGGCAAGAGGAAAAGCAGCTACACGTTTGAACAGCTGGAGCAGGTGTTTGGGCAGGGAGGATGGGACTCCCAGCCCTGCCAGCCCGTCCTCATCAACAGCAGCGGCTTGTACCAGGAGCTGGAGTCAGATGGCAGCACGATGGAGGAATACTCTCAGGAGGACTGGGGAAACCACAGTCAGGATCTTCACTGCTACCAGACTGGCGAGCAGGAATTGGGTAAGAAGTCCCACCTTGGCACATCTCCATCCCTGGATTTTACCTGGGCTTGTAGCTGTCTGCCATATACATGTCTGGGTACCAGCATTCATCTCTCAGACAGAATGTGCTCACAGTGCTAAACACGTTCTTGGGGAGAAAAAGGACAGAAATTCCTCAATTAATCAAAAGCAAACCAAAGTTCTTGAAGTACTTTAGGATCAAGAGTGGAGGAAAGAAGAGCTCTGTGGCCAGAAAAACCTTCTCTGTCTCTCCTTCCACGCTCAGTGCTACTTTCCCTCGTGGGATTCGGGAGATACTTTGCCTTTCAGTGGTACCTGGGTGTTACCGTTCAAGCTCCATTTGCTTAAATTGTGAACAGGGCTTCAATCTGCTGCTGGCAACACCAACAAATGCTGCTCTTTCTTATATACCCTGATATATTGACATTAAACAGGTCAATATTTTTATATCCAGAGGTGTGGCCTTTTTTAAATGAAAAAAATAGCAAGCAAGCTCACACCTGAGGTTTGACTCCTCCACATGCTTTTCTTGTCTGAATTATCACTGTCTTTGCCTAAAAGTCAGTATTTTAATTAATTTAGAGATTTAATTGTTTCCTGTGGCTTTTTGAACTTTGTTAAACAGATCAGGGTACCACATTCCTGATAGAAAACACACTCCAATCTGAGCAGTTCTGGGAAAGAGTGGGTTTCTTGAGGCAGATTTCTCTCAAGCTACTTCTCTTACAAGTGTGTGTTCTTCCCTTGCCCGAGCAGGGCTTTTTTTCATAGTGGAAGCTTTGAGTTGATCAGATCCAATGGAGACACAGGTGAAGATGAATTGTATAAAGGCTTTTTCTCCCCATTTGTAGGATGAGAGAGGGAGAGGAGAAGCAGTTGGGTATCTGTACACATGTGTTTGGGGGACTGGTGAGTCAGGATGGTTTGAAGGCGCCTTAGATCACAGTTTAATGTTAAAATTTGCAAGTTGGCTGTTAACTGTGTTCCAGTCCCTCAGACTTCTTCCCCAGGGGATTTAAAAGTCAGAAATATGTGGGAGAGAAACAGTGGGGAGAAGAAAACGTTACAAGACAAATGTAAATGCTGGCTAATTCTGTCTGGTATGGCTCGTTATGGTGAGTCAAGCTGGGATCTCCTGGTTTGTCACCAGTTTCGGGGACATTTGCGTGCGCCCAGGCTCGCGGTGCCCTTCACACTCACACAAGTTGTGAGCAAAGCACTTGGCACACAACGTCTAAATTGAACACAGATCCAGTTCTACTGCTGCTTCCTCTTGAAATGTGCCACTGGAAGCAGAATTGCTTTTTCTTATTTTTTTTTTTTCCTTGAAACAATGTGGTTTGCAATTCAGTTGATGTGTGATTAAATAGCAGGGATTGGAGCCTTGTCCATGAAAGGTTTTGCACTTTCAGAGTGAGATTCAGTTTTTAACTGACCATATCTCTTCTAAGTTAAAGAAAAACACAATCAATTACAGAGGGTGTAGGAGCTAGAGCTGTCTCATGCAGAACTCCTGCAGACTGCCTGGCTTAGGAAGCAACTCAGATTTATTTTTTATTTAACTTCAACCTCTTTAAAATACAAAAAACCCTAAGAACATTATTTAAAATCTAATTATGTGGTGGAACTTTACCTTTCAGATGAAATGCCTACCACGAAAAGAACATTAAAGATAAAACAGGAATCTTCAGAAGACACGCAGTAAGTAATTTATGAATGTTTTACCCTGGAATGTATTTCCCTGGGGATGTTGTGCAGGAGGGGAGGATATTTGAAACTTCTGTTTATAATTATAAATACATTGTGCAAGACTATTCATACAGTTGAATCTGCTTTATGCATTATTCCCATTACCTCAGAACAGCTGAAAAGCTTCACAACTGTGTTTGCCATTCAGCAAACGAAATGAGACTTACTACATGGATGTGAGGGCTTAAACCACTAATAAAATCCACAAGAAAAGCTCCCTTCCCTGGTGGGAAGGCATGCCAAAGCTTGGGAGTCTCTGATTTTAATTTCTCTAACTTTCCAGACCTTACTTGTAACCTTTTGGCTGGGTTTAGTCTAACGAACACTGGGACCTTTTGAATGCTTTGAGCATGCGACTCTCCCTTGCCTCTCCAACAACAACACAGAGCATTCCCAAAAATGAAAGGAATTGTGCTGTATTTACTCTGTCCAGGGCTACTTTCTGCCAGCCTTCAGGGCTGGTTGTGGGTCTGTCTGCAGTGAGAGTGAGCCAGGGCATCCTGGCTTGCAGCCCCTTTGGGGTGGGTTCCACACAGGAGCTCCCACCCCAGTGGGTTTGAGTGTCACTGGGGTTTTCTGTGGTGGAAAAAGAGCTGCTGTAGGGAAGGAGGTCACCAGCACTGGGAACAGCAACAGAACATCCCTGATGAGTCATGTAAAACAAAGGCTTTCTACTGTAAATCAGTGGAAAAAAAAATCTTCTAAAAAATGTAACATAAATATCAATAAGTAGAAATAGAAATAAATTTTAAATAAAATTACTTAAGAAAATAAAACTAATTTTAAGACAAAAATAATTAACAAGAAGCTTCCATGGCAATGGTGTAGCTTCGTCAGATTTCTCACTTCAGGTGGATTTTCGCATAGCTGGAGGTGATTTTTTCTTCCCATGGAGCAAGTTGAGTTTAACAACTCAGGGACAACCTGGAAAAAATAACTTTTTTCAGTTACTTTTTTTCTGATTGACTCTTTGAACAGTGTCCTGGTGCTGTTCTGGAGTAATTTTACCTTTAAGGAGCTCCATAACAAATAATCCTGAATTTTCTGAGGTGAAGGCTTGGACCACATGAATCTTCTCTTCCAAGTTTTAATGTGTACATGAACAGCTGAATTAGATTTTCATAAATGAGACCTTTCAGAGTTTTATGTTCATTTTCCCCCTAAATTCCCTCTAAACTGCAGTGGAGTCTCTGAACTCTGGGGCATTTTGTGAAGCATGCCAAGCAATAAACTCATCCTACGTGCAGAGTGGAAGCACAGAGCATTTTCCAACACACAGATTTGCTGAAAGCTGCTTTTTCCCTTGTCTCTGAGGAGAAGGAACTTGAAAACTCTGACTCAGTAGGTTAAAAGCAGTCAGAAGATACATGGCTGATACAAAGATAGGATGGGTATTTATTTATTATCTTAAAAAAATAGAATTTCATCTGAAAGCCACAGTAGATAAATTGTTGCCAAACTCTTTCACCTCTTTGTGCAGCATTTAAAATGCAGATAGCCTAGTTCAGAGTTGGGTTCATCTGCCTACTTGGTCAAGTGCAGATTCTCAGCAGAAATTGTCTCCATAAACCATTCAAATTCCAGTGAAATTCGTGGTGTGCTTTTGGACATAGAGAAACCAAATTCTAGAATGGTTTGAGTTGGAAGGAACCTTAAATCTCATCTCATTCCAATCCCCCTGCTATGGACAGGAACACCTTCCACTATCCCAGGTGGCTCCAAGCCCTGTCCAACCTGGCCTCAGACACTTCCAGGGATCCAGAGGCAGCCACAGCTTCTCTGGGCACCCTGTGCCAGGGCCTCACCATCCTCACGGGGAAGAATTCCTTCCCAGTATCCCATCTAACCTTGATGTCTGACAGTGGGAAGCCATTCCCCCTTGTCCCAAGTCCTTCTCCAGGCTGAACATCCCCAGCTCTCCCAGCCTGGCTCCAGCCCTTGGAGCATCTCTGTGGCCTCCCCTGGACTGGCTCCAGCAGCTCCATGTCCTTCCTGTGCTGGGACAGCTCTGCAGGTGGGGTCTCACCTGAGCAAGGCAGAGGGGCAGAATCCCCCCCTGCCCTGCTGCCCACGCTGGGGGCTCAGCCCAGCACAGGGAGGTTCTGGGCCAGGGCCTGTCCAGCTCTCACCCACCAGGACCCCAAGTGCTTCTCCCAGAGCTGCTCTCCATCCCTTCATCCCCAGGCTGGATTGATCCTGGGTTTTACCCCAACCCAGGTGAACCTCAGGAGATTCCCCAAGGCCACTGATTGAGCTTGTCCTGATGCCTCTGGATTCCATGCCGTCCCTCAGTCATGGAGCAGGAGCTGATGGAAGGCGAGCACGTTGCTGCAGGTTTGTGTGAAAGCCAAGAGCTGTTTAAACCCCACCCCTGGTGTCTCCCTCTCTCCTCAGCTCCCCAAGGACCCAGGGCAGCGATGGCTCTGGGAACTCGCTGCACTGGGCAATGTGGGGTTAATATTGGTGGTGTTTTGCTGTGCTCACAACAGGCAGGTTTTTGCCATCAGCTCGTGTAGCCAAGTGCCATGGGCACAGGAATGGATGCCAGCAAAGGAGAAAGGAAGGGATAGGGGATGTCTGGACCAGTTCCCCAAGTACCAATTAATAAATGTGGCTGGCTGAAGGAGGGCTGGGTGAAGATCAGGTGTAACCAAGGCCCAGAGCACTGAAAGGACTGGGAAAAAGCGAGTTACAAATCTGGGAGGGAAAAAGGCCAATTGCAGTTTTATGATCCTATGGATCATTTTTAGCTACAGCACGTGTATGACCTGCCTGGGTGTCAGGGGGCAGATACCCCATCTCCTCTGACCTTCCCAACAATGTGGGCCAGCACAGCTGCCCCCACTGAGGCCATGTGTCTCCAAGTGACACACAGAGAGCCATGGGCTCCTCTAGGGAGACATGGTAAAGGTGCTGCAAAGGCCAGAGCCCCTCTGCTCTGGAGCCAGGCTGGGAGAGCTGAGGCTGTTCACCTGGAGAAGAGAAGGCTCCAGGGAGAGCTCAGAGCCCCTTCCAGGGCCTGAAGGGACTCCAGGAGAGCTGGAGAGGGACTTGGGACAAGGGTCTGGAGGGACAGGACAAGGTGGAATGGCTTCCCACTGCCACAGGACAGGGTTAGGGTATATTGGGAAGGAATTCTTCCTTGTCAGGGTGGTGAGACCCTGGCACAGGGTGCCCAGAGAAGCTGTGGCTGCCCCTGGATCCCTGGAAATGTCCAAGGTCAGGCTGGAAAGGGCTTTGAGCAACCTGGGATAGTGGAAGGTGTCCCTGTCCATGGCAGGGATGGGAATGAGATGAGCTTTTAAGGTCCCTTCCAGGCCGAAGTGTTCTGAGTCTGTGACATACAGGGATTTCCCACCTTTCACTTTATTTTTGGCAGTACAGGAAGCAAAGGGCAATAGGTGACCTGTGTCCATGTCCCACCCTCTATCAAGGATGCTCCTTCCCTATGTCAGCTCTGCTGTTGCCTGCCTTTGGCTGTTGTCTCCAATTAAACTGTTTTGAAAAGTGAATTACTGCTTAGAGACTTTGAGAAGTGGTTTGATTCACTGCCGATGTTGGGAAGATGAAGTAGAGAAAGCTTGTGGATCTTCAGTGAAAGCAGCTGTTCTGGGCCCTTTGAAGTCTGCTTGGTTTGGAAACAGCGCCTTAGAACAAATTTGCGCCTACTCTTGTCTCAAGTCTTTCCTCATTTGAATTGCAAAAGCTTCCAAGGAGGAAGAAACAGACTGCAGCAGGGAGGTGATGGTTTGAGGATGAGGGAAAATCCAGCTCTAGGGCACCTTCTGCAGCTGAAAAGTGAGATTGTCCTGAGACACACAACAGGTTAAACCCTCTGTTCAGCTCCCATTTTCCTCCTAAAAAATGAATAGTATTAACAATATAAATAAACAAATACATAAGTACATGTTTAATAAATAATTTTAAATAGTTGAATGAATGAAAATTGCATTTGAAATTAATGAATAATTAAATAATAGTAATTTTTACTACTTATGATACCTTTGCTTGGCTAAGCCATCGAGATCTGGGCATCGAGCCTGGGAATGCAAAGCTCAGACAAGTCAGGTCCCAGCATCAGTGAGAAAATGCTACACCTGAAAAGCAGAACTCCTTAAAACTCCTCTTTCCCTGTTCTCCAGTGTGCTGGGAGAGGTGGGTTCCTGTGGAAGCCCTTCTCTGTCTGCTGCCGGAGCTGTGCTCCTGCAGGAGCAGTCGCAGTGACTGACGCAGCCGAGCCTGGGCTCTGCGTTGTGCCGAGCTAAACCGAGCAGAGTATTTATAGTGCAGTTAATAAAGGTGGGGGCTTTGCTTTCAGTTCCTCGCTCTGTTCCTCAGCTGTTGAATGAAAACCTGCCCACGCCGTGCTCTCCTGTCTTTGCCTTGGGAGGGGAATAACTGGAGCTCAGCTGCTGTCAGGAGTCGAGCGTGTGCCGGTGCTGAGACGCCGTGTTGTGCTCCAGCAGTGCCCTGTCCCTTTGCCTGTCCTATCCCCTTGTGCCTGGAAGGTAAACTTGCACTTCCAGAAGCCTCCAAAAGATATTTTTCAAGTGTGGCAAAGCATCAGGGAAGCTTTGAATCAGTATTGCCGTAGTGTTTGAGTAAATGGAAATGGATTTGGGGTGAACGCACATTCTTCTTGCCAAGGGTGCCCAGAGTTTCTCTCTGTTGCTGCTGGACAATGAAACTGCCTCCTCAGGAATAATTTGCATTAAGAAGCAGAATTTTGGTGCTGATAGAATCAATATTTTTAAGAACCCCTGTCACAGACAGGGCTCTTCTTGTCCAGCCAGTCCCTCCTCAGTGCTCTAGAAACTCAGTTACACTCCATTTGTGGTGGAAATGCATTTCCCAAAATGCCTTTTAAGGTCTTTTCAGGGAACTTCTGGCATGGTTGGTGCTGCAAGACAGGTGAGATAGATGAGGTGGTGATAGATGTGGGGAGGATGTTGCTGTGAGGAGGGAGCTATCCCAACCTGGATGCTCAGAAATGCCCGGGATGGGCTTGGACACCACAGGTGAGGTTTGCAGATGGTGTGTACCAACAACCATACATCAAACCAGAGCTCTGTGTCCTGAGCCCAGTGCCCTCAGCCTGCTCCAGAGGCCTCTATCACCTGCAGGACAGCCAGCAGTCGGAGAACCTTCCCAGAATGACATGTTGTAGTTAGACCTGTAAAAGCAGGGTTTTTTGGGGTGAAAGGCTCTGAGGTGGGGCCTCTCCAGCACCACAGGAAGGCTCTGCAGCTCCCACTCCAGTATACGTTATACACATTATGATGGAGAAAGACTGGCTTCCCACAGGAATTTATTGGGCAGGACTGCATCCACCAGAGTCAGCCTTGGTTGTGGGGTGTCATTTCTGCTCTTAAAGAGAGCATGTCCCTCACCAGTCTGATGCTGAACTCTGTTGGGAAGCTGTTGGGAAGGGCTGGTTTTAGGGAGTTTAAGTGATCTTGAGGAACCTGCAGGAGGAGGGAAGTTTGCATGTGCCCGACAGAAGAAAATCTGTGTCACCTGGTAGAGTACATCCTCGTGGTGGGATGTAGAAGGAGAAAAAAATCTTGTGGGAGTGCAGTGGCCTCCACAGTTCAGCTTTCCAGATGTGGCACAATGGATAAAGGAAGGAGAGTTGCATGGAGAGATCTTTTACATCCCGTTTGTTGGACCAAGAGAGGTTTCTCCGTTAGCAAACGAGTTGCAATATCTTCCTACAGCTTTGATTATAGGACAATAACTTCCCAAATTAGGAGTTCTCCCTACCAGCTAATTACACCCTCACAGTCTCATTTATCCTGGAGGAAGCTGTTCCAGCTCGCTGCAGGTGCACGCGGATGCTCCCTCCTGCTGTAAACGCCTCTCTAAAACCTCGCTGCCGGGAGTGAAAACAGTTCTTTGGGAGCGTGGGGATTTCTTTATTGCCTGTCCTGAGGGATTGCTGCTGTCCATCCCAAAGCATCCAGGATGTGTCTGGGAGCATCTTCTGCTCCCAGGTGACTTGAGCTGTGTTTCCACCCCAGCGCTGGGACAGAGCCCTTGAGAGTGGCTTCATGCTCCCATTGGTGTGTTTACAATTACAGTCCTGTTTGCTGGCATTAATTTGGGGATAACAATGAGGCAGAAGCATTTTGAGTGGCAGTTGTGAGTTTGGGATGCAGCACAAGGGACCACATGGCGATGGAAGCCCAGGACTGTAAAGTAGTTGAGTGTGTATTTATTCAGCAGTGCCAGTATCAGGAAGAGTTGGGGTTGGGTTTGTTTTGGCTTTGTCAAGATTAATTTAAGATTTACCCATCAGGGGGTTGTTATAACCCATAACCTGCCTGAACAACATATACAGTAGTATGAAAAATCAGGCAAGAAAGCTGATTGAGATGAATGTTTTCTGAAGGTTGGTGCATTCGCTGGGAAAGTTTTTCAGCTCTGATGCCTTTATCCTTCTCTCCCTGTTTCTTAATTTCCAGGAAGCGCGACGTCATGCAGAACATTATGCAAATCTTGGAGTCGGTCCAGTTGAAGTGGGAGCTGTTTCAGAGCTGGACGGACTTCTCCAGGCTCCACCTTTCTAACAAACTGGCCATTTTCGGCATTGGGTACAACACCCGCTGGAAGGAGGATATCCGTTACCACTACGCAGAGATCAGCTCCCAGGTGCCCCTCGGCAAGCGGCTCCGGGAATATTTCAACTCGGAGAAACCGGAGGGCCGGGTGATCATGACCCGAGTACAGAAAATGAACTGGAAAAATGTTTACTACAAATTCCTGGAGATCACCATCAGCGAAGCCAGATGCTTGGAGCTGCACATGGAGATCGACTGGATTCCCATCGCTCACTCCAAACCCACCGGAGGGAACGTGGTGCAGTATTTATTACCAGGAGGGATCCCAAAAAGCCCTGGCCTGTATGCCATTGGATATGAGGAGTGCCACGAGAAACTCCCCTCCCCGCTGGCCGAGCACCAGGCACCCGACCCTGGCAATGAGACTCCAGGGGAACTCGAGGTCCCCTCTCCCCAGGCCTCCCTTCGGGTGGATATGGAATCTGCCCGGATTATCTACTGTTACCTCGGCATCGCCGAGGTTCGGACTCTCCAGCAGTGCCTGTTTTTACACTTCCAGGCAAACACCAAAACCTTCAGCAAAGATTGGGTCGGGATCAACGCCTTTTTATCTCAGAACTGCGTCGTAGAGCCCGGTGTCTCACCCAAATCCATCTACATCAAATTTGTGGAAGTGGAGAGGGATTTTCTGTCTGCCGGCTCTTTGGTAGAGTGCCTGGAAAAAGCCATCGGGTACCCCTTGAAATTTAACAACTGAGTCTCATCCTTCATAAGGATCAGGGCTTTCCGCCCCATTTTCCATCTCGCTCGGACGCTCCGTTCACATCCGGGCACGCTGGACTTCCCCGCCCGGCAGCGCGGAGGCCCGAGGGGCGCTCCCCGCTTTGCCGCTTTGCCGGCGCAGCGCCGGGGAGCGCCCGGCCCGTGAGACAACTGCCGCTACATTCCACATGGGACGAGCTCGCACACACGGCGTTCCGTACACACACTGAGGGGCTGGGCTTTCCTCTGTTCCACGGTGTCTCATTTGGATGCATCTGTCTCTAAGTGTTACTATGGATCTGACTCAATAAGCAATAGATAACGGCGAGGGAAACCCCAACTCCCGGCCCGGGGACTGTTTTTCAAAGCCACCCTTAGATATCTTGTATATAATTTAGAACTTCACTTTTTTCACCATCGAGTGTTCTCCTCTCTCCAAACAGTGTTGCCTGCAAAGACTTTGGGTTCTGTGATGTATTCCACATCCTTAGTAGCATTGCCATATCTGATTTTATTTTATTTTATTTTATTTTACTTTATTTTATTTTATTTTTCTAACATTAAAATAATTCCTGGCCTTTTTTTTTTCTTTATTTTTNGCGTGTTCCTGGTCCAGCCCCGCGCGGAGCCGCCGGGGCCGGGGGGTTTTATTTCCTGGAGCTCATCCATCGGTGACGTTGTGACATACGATGAATGTGTCGGTCCTAATAAAATCAAACAAACACGTACGGGCTTCCACACATCCTTCTCCTGCTCTGGAGGGATTTGGGGAGGTGCTGAGCTCTTCCCTGTGGATATTCCCACCCGGGCTTTGTTCCTGAAGGAGTTGTTTATTTTTTTATGTGGGGAGAGCCCCGCCAGAGCCGGCTGCTTTCCCTGCGGAGATTCCCAGAATCCTTGAAGAAGTGAGGGTCGCTGGAAGTTGGCATCGCCTTTGGATGGAGCTGAGCCCTGAGATGGTGGAGTGAGGAAGGGGAGGAGGTCACCAGTGGGTCACCGACCCACCCTCCCCACTCCCAGTCTTCCGAGTAGGGGGAGAACAAGGTGAGTTGCCCCCAAGAGCTGCTGCCGACTTGGAAGCATCGGATGGAGCAGAGTGTGAGAATGCTGCCAGGGAGAGGTGGGATCCTGGTGGGATCAAGCCAGGTCGATCCCCCCAAAGCCTCCTTGCTCTCGGGATCCTGCAGTCCTGGAGGCCAGGCTGGATTTACGGGGGGGTGGCGAGGGCGAGAAGGGATTAATTCTGCCCCCACCGCCTCCTCCTCCGCCAGTGTCTAATCTCCGCTGGGGCTTCGAGGTCTGACCCTGCTCTGATCGAGGACCGGGATAACCCTGGCTGAGCCGGGGAGGATCCACTCGGGGCTCCCGAAAACCAGGTAGTCAAAATTGCCCTTTTTTTGGATATTATGTTTATTTTTCACGATCGATACGTTTATCTGGAGCCGGGGATCGGGGCGGGCGGGGTAGGAGGGAGGGGCGGGCTG